>JAYMGU010000465.1:0-12030 GCA_036178185.1 Liparis tanakae | reverse complement strand
GAGGATCTTTAAAGAGTCACATGTTAACTCACACAGGAGAGAAACCTTTCAGCTGCTCACTCTGTAAAACATCTTTTACAGACAGAGGAACTTTGAAGAAACACATGTTAACTCACACAGGAGAGAAACCTTTCAGCTGCTCAGTCTGTAAAACATCTTTTACACAGAGTGGATCTTTAAAGAGACACATGTTAACTCACACAGGAGAGAAACCTTTCAGCTGTTCAGTCTGTAAAACATCTTTTGCGCGGAGTGGTCAATTAAAGAGTCACATGTTAACTCACACAAGAGAGAACTCATTTTAGTGGTTCTGGTTTTGGTAAAGTTGACATTTATTCCACTCCCTAACTTGTCAACAAGACCGTGAGAAACTTGACCTCCCTCGTTTGGGGCAGTGACTCACTGGTAGGACTCTATCCACTAACCACTATGAAGCCATCTCCACTAAGAGAATGTTATCTGGGTAGAGAAGTCACCGTGTTTGTGTCGTTTATCTTTACCTGCCCTGTTCATTTGGCGTTGGGTATTTGATGAACCCCTGTGTGAAGTGTTCCTGTTGGGCTTGTAGCTGCTGTCATAGCGATCCAGTCTGCTGAGCTTTGTTGAGTTGAGATCCTCCACCAAGAATATGTCAGCAGACTGTCTGTCATCAGTCCAGTGCCGCGGCTTTTGTGTGATACAATTACAGTTACTGTACTTCACTGCTGCAGTGAGGATCTGCCTTGTTTGGAAAAACTGTTTAAAAATGTTTAAAAATCTCAAGACTTGTGAAATAAATGCAGGTGTTTTTGCTGAGTTTATGTAGGCAGCTTTTTTCAGCTAGCAACTGGGAAACATCTAAATGTCTCCAGTGTACGGGAAACCATTCAGACAATAAAAACGTTTAATTTCGTCAACTCTGTGAGGCGTCAACTCTGTCAGAACTGCTGTCTGACTGACGTTCAACTGACGGAGTTGACAAATGTGCAAAACATTATTATGTGATGTATAATAAACAAAGAATGTCAAGCTATTTTATAAACAACTTTTTTAAGAACGACTTGGACAAGGCCACAAAGACACGCTGGACACCCTGGACGTTAGCAGCAATGAGCCACACCAGCTAACGTTGCTGACGGTAAAACACGTGTTTATATTTAAATGTAATAAATTATTATATATTGTCTGTCATTGTTATTATAGTACCACTGCAGCAAGCTATTTGGAGATTAATATCTTATTTGCATAATTACATCACAAGAAAGTATTCAATCTTGATTCGTTGATGTTCACATCAGCGTGCTTTGCAGCATAACATTATTTTATTTACAAAAATATCCCTATTCTGCATTTCTTCCCCGTCACACCAGCAGGTTGATCCTCTGGGGTCTTGCGTCGGGCCAGCGTGATACACAGTCAACATCTGCTAGTTTGTTCATTTCTGAATGTTTGAGAGATTTGAAACCACTCCCTAGCCCCAGTAATGTACCAATTGCAGTTCAGAGTATTGTTTTTAAGAATTTTTAAAACTTTGTATTTTTTTCTGAACAACGAAATCTTTCGTGGAGTTTGGAGTCAACGTATTCAAATGTGTTCCTTTCTGAATATCTTGGAGACTTGCAAACACTTCCCACACCACTAAGGCATTTCAGGGAGATGTAACGAGCTGTCAGAGGAGTTAGCCAGGTGTTGACCCCCCCCTGATCCCCCGGCCCCCCTCCTCCTTCCTCCCTTTTGCCGAGCCACTTTGTCGACTACTTTACAAACAAGATGGACGACATACGCTCCTCCTTTACTGATCCATCTTCTATCACTTCACCAACACCAACTACTTCATCCCCCTCTCTTTCCTCGTTTACCCCCTTGTCTCCCAATCAAGTTCTCAGCTTGGTGACCTCTGCTCGACCGACCAGCTGACCCTTGACCCCGTCCCGTCTCACATCCTCCAGGCTGTTGCTCCCGACCTTCTGACCTTTCTCACCCATCTTATTAACAGCTCCCTCTCAACTGTCTGTTTCCCCAACTCTCTGGAGGAGGCAAGAGTCAACCCTCTCCTGAAGAAACCACCTCCACCCGTCTGAAGTCAGCCACTACAGACCGGTCTCTCTTCTTTCCTTTCTTTCCAAAACTCTGGAGCGAGCTATCTTTAACCACGTGTCCTCCTGTCTCCACGGCAACGACCTTCTGGACCCCCACCAGTCTGGATTCAAGGCCGGCCAACAGAGACGGCCCTCCTTGCTGTCTCTGAGCAGCTTCACTCTGCTAGAGCAGCCTCTCTCTCCTCTGTCCTTATCCTTCTAGACCTTTCTGCTGCATTTGACACCGTGAACCACCAGATCCTTCTCTCTTCTCTTCAGGACCTGGGGATCTCAGGCACAGCACTCGCTCTTTTCTCTTCCTACCTCACCGACCGCACTTACCGGGTAACTTGGAGAGGATCTGTATCTGATCCTTGTCCTCTCACTACTGGGGTTCCTCAAGGCTCCGTCCTGGGTCTCCTCCTCTTCTCTCTGTACACCAATTCTCTCGGCTCTGTCATTCGTTCGCATGGCTTCTCCTACCACAGCTATGCCGATGACACCCAACTGATCTTCTCGTTCCCACCGTCCGAAACACAGGTGGCGGCGCGAATCTCTGCCTGCCTGACTGACATCTCTCAGTAGATGTCTGCACACCACCTGAAGATCAACCCTGACAAGACCGAGCTACTGTTCCTTCCAGGGAAAGGTTCCCCCACTCACGACCTGACTACCACCTTCAACAGCTCCGTGTTGGCCCCTACCCTGACTGCCAGGAGCCTCGGGTGACGCTAGACAGTCAACTCTCCCTGACGGCCAACATCGCCATGTCATCGCTCCTGTAGGTACATGCTGCACAACATCTGGAGAATACAACCTCTTCTACCCAGAAGGCAGCGCAGGTTCTGGTCCAGGCTCTGGTCATTTCGCCTCGACTACTGCAACTCCCTTCTGGCTGGTCTACCTGCTAAGGCCATCCGCCTCTGCAGCTCATCCAGAATGCAGCAGCTCGACTGGTCTTCAGCCTCCCGAAATTCACCCACACCACTCCGCCCTCCGCTTCTTCACTGGCTACGGTGGCGGCCGCATCCGCTTCAAAACATTGGTTCTGGCGCATCGTGCTCTGAACGGATCGGGCCCCGTCTACATCCGGGATGTGGTCACACCGTACACCCCGCACGCTGCTCCGCCGGCAACAGCTAACCGACTTGTGACTCCGTCACCTCGAGCTAATCACTCGAAATCCAGACTGTTTGCTGTCCTGGCTTCTCAGTGGTGGAACCAGCTCCCCACTGACATCAGGACAGCAGAAAGTCTCTACATCTTCCGCCGAAAACTGAAAACGCACCTTTTCCGACTATATCTGGATTAATCACAGACTTGCACTTTGGTAGCACTTGAATGGCTCTTATTATGGTACTTTTGTAGTTTGACTATGTTGAGGAAATGTTACTTTCTGTATTCTTGTTGTTCTTAGTTTGTACTCTAGGTTGAAATGCACTTATTGTAAGTCGCTTTGGATAAAAGCGTCTGCTAAATGACATGTAATGTAATGTAAAGAAAAAATCCTTTCAGGGTAAAAAAGGTAAGAAACATTCAGGAGGACAAGAGGAGGATCCCTTTCTAGGATGGACAGAACAATAGATGTCATGTGACTAGATGTACAATATAGACGTCATGTGACCAGATGAACAATATACGTCATGTGACCAGGTGAACAATAGATGTCATGTGACCAGGTGAACAATAGATTTCATGTGACCAGATGAACAATACATGTCATGTGACCAGGTGAACAATACATGTCATGTGACCAGATGAACAATACATGTCATGTGACCAGATGAACAATAGATTTCATGTGACTAGATGAACAATAGATGTCATGTGACAAGGTGAATATATGTCATGTGACCAGATGAACAATAGATGTCATGTGACCAGGTGAACAATACATGTCATGTGACCAGATGAACAATAGATGTCATGTGACTAGATGAACAATAGATGTCATGTGACCAGGTGAACTATATATATCATGTGACCAGGTGAACAATAGATGTCATGTGACCAGATGAACAATACATGTCATGTGACCAGGTGAAAAATATACATCATGTGACCAGATGAACAATATACGTCATGTGACCAGATGAACAATATACGTCATGTGACCAGATGAACAATATACGTCATGTGACCAGATGAACAATATACGTCATGTGACCAGGTGAACAATAGATGTCATGTGAGCAGATGAACATTAGATGTCATGTGACCAGATGAACAATAGATGTCATATGACCAGATGAACAATAGATGTCATGTGACCAGGTGAACAATATGTCATGTGAACAGATGAACATTAGATGTCATGTGACCAGGTGAACAATAGATTCCATGTGACCAGATGAACAATAGATGTCATATGACCAGATGAACAATAGATGTCATGTGACCAGGTGAACAATACATGTCATGTGACTAGATGAACAATAGATGTAATGTGACCAGATGAACCATATATGTCATGTGACCAGGTGAACAATAGATGTCATGTGACCAGATGAACAATACATAACATGTGACCAGATGAACAATAGATGTAATGTGACTAGATGAACAAAAGATGTCATGTGAATAGGTGAACAATAGATATCATGTGACCAGGTGAACAATAGATATCATGTGACCAGGTGAACAATAGATATCATGTGACCAGGTGAACAATAGATATCATGTGACCAGGTGAACAATAGATTTCATGTGACCAGATGAACAATACATGTCATGTGACCAGATGACATAAAGGACTTCTCTCTGTACTGGTCTTGTTAGACCTTAGTGCTGCATTCGACACCATTGACCATAACATCCTATTACAGAGACTGGAGCAGTCGATTGGTATTTCAGGCACCGCCCTAAGTTGGTTTAAATCCTATTTATCAGATCGATCTCAGTTTGTATTTGTAAACGATGAAGCCTCAATGACCACCAACGTTAGTCACGGAGTTCCACAAGGTTCTGTGCTTGGACCAATTCTATTTACCTTATACATGCTTCCTTTGGGCAATATTATCAGGAAACGCTCTATAAACCTTCATTGTTATGCAGATGATACTCAACTATATCTATCGATAAAACCAGAGGAGACTAACCAACTCACTAAAATTCAAGCATGTCTTAGTGACATAAAAACATGGATGACCGCAACTTCTTGATGTTAAACTCAGACAAAACCGAAGTAATTCTACTCGGCCCTGAGCACCTCAGAGATCAATTATCTGGTGATGTGATTTCTGTAGATGGCATTACTCTAGCATCCAACACCACTGTAAAGAATCTCGGCGTTATCTTTGATCGGGACTTGTCCTTTAACTCCCACATAAAGCAAATCTCAAGGACTGCATTCTTCCATCTACGTAATATTTCAAAAATCAGGCACATCTTGTCTCAAAAGATGCAGAGAAATTGGTTCACGCGTTCGTTACTTCGAGACTGGATTACTGCAACTCCTTATTATCAGGCTGCACTAATAAATCTCTTAGGTCCCTCCAGTTGATCCAGAATGCTGCAGCTCGTATTCTCACTAAAACTAAGAAAAGAGATCACATTACTCCTGCACTAGCTGCTCTGCACTGGCTCCCTGTAAAATCAAGAATCACTTTTAAAAGTCTTCTCTTAACTTACAAAGCCTTAATTGGTGATGCACCATCATATCTTAAAGAGCTTAGTACGTATCGCCCACCAGAGAGCTGCGCCACTAAATGCGGGCTACTTGTAGTTCTGAGAGTCTTAAAATGTAAAATGGGAGCCAGAGCCTTTAGTTATCAAGCTCCTCTTTTATGGAACCAGCTTCCACCTTCAGTCCGGGAGGCAGACACAGTCACCACATTCAAGAGTAGACTGAAGACTTTCCTCTTTGACAGAGCTTATAGTCAGGGCTGAATCAGGTTTGCCCTGGTCCAGCCCCTGGATATGCTTGTATAGGCTTATAGCTGCTGGGGATGTTTAGGATGCACTGAGCACCTCTCTCCTCTTTTCTTTCTCCTATGGATGAATCTTCATCTCTCCATCACACATGACTAACTCTGCTTTCTCCCGAGTCCTTCTGACTTCACGTCTCATGGGGTCATCGGACCCTATGAGACGCATAGATTCCATCTGCTGATGGACCTTCGATGGTTGGATCGTGAGTTCCTGTCGCCAGCTGTGCCACTGCCCTGCTGGGACTCCGCCCACTCCTCCACTTGGGAGGTCTCCAAACTCTCCATCGTGGAATATGCCTAAATATGAACTATTGATAAACTCTGTCAGATTCCTTGAATGTATTTTAACTCTAAATATGTCCTTCTGTACACATTACATCTATTGCATCTGTCCATCCTGGAGAGGGATCCTCCTCTGTTGCTCTCCTGAAGGTTTCTTCCCTTTTTTCCCCTGAAGGGTTATTTGGGAGTTTTTCCTGGTCCGATGTGAGGTTTTGGGTCAGGGATGTCTATGTGTACAGATTGTAAAGCACTCTGAGACAAATTTGTAATTTGTGAAACTGGGCTATACAAATAAACTGAATTGAATTGAGGGTCACCTGCTAGACATTCCCTGAAAGGGAATGTACCAGATGTGATTGGAGGACTGTGACTATCACCAGGCAGGCATTCCATCTAAAGCTGGCCCTGGAGTGACTATTTGTGGGTAAATGTTAGTCAAATCCCCCTGGGAAAGCACCAGGAGGATTGGAAGACAGGAGTGTCACCGGGAAACGGAACATCCCAGGCCGGCCCAGAAGTGACTATAATGGGGTAAATGTTAGTCCCCCCTGGAGAAGAACCAGGGGGATTGGGGGACAGTGAGGGTCACCTGCTAGACATTCCCTGAAAGGGAATGTACCAGATGTGATTGGAGGACTGTCACTATCACCAGGCAGGCATTCCATCTAAGGCCGGCCCAGAAGTGACTATTTGTGGGTAAATGGTGGTCAAATCCCCCTGGAGAAAGAACCAGGAGGATTGGGGAACAGGAGGGTCACCGTGGGAACAAACCATCCAAGGCCGGCCCAGAAGTGACTATAGTTGGGTAAATGTTAGTCAAATCCCCCTGGGAAAGCACCAGGAGGATTGGAAGACAGGAGTGTCACAGGGGAAACAGAACATCCCAGGCCGGCCCAGAAGCGACTATAATGGGGTAAATGTTAGTCAAATCCCCCTGGAGAAAGAACCAGGAGGATTGGGGAACAGGAGGGTCACCAGGGGGACAGTCCATCCCAGGCCGGTCCAGAAGTGACTATAATGGGGTAAATGTTAGTCAACTCCTGGAGAAGAACCAGGGGGATTGGGGGACAGTGAGGGTCACCTGCTAGACATTCACTGAAAGGGAATGTACCAGATGTGATTGGAGGACTGTGACTATCACCAGGCAGGCATTCCATCTAAGGCTGGCCCTGGAGTGACTATTTGTGGGTAATGGTGGTCAAATCCCCCTGGAGAAAGAACCAGGAGGATTGGGGAACAGGAGGGTCACCGGGGGAACAAACCATCCAAGGCCAGCCCAGAAGTGACTATAGTTGTGTAAATATTAGTCAAATCCCCCTGGGAAAGCACCAGGAGGATTGGAAGACAGGAGGGCCACCGGGGAAACAGAACATCCCAGGCCGGCCCAGAAGCGACTATATTGGGGTAAATGTTAGTCAAATCCCCCTGGAGAAGAACCAGGGGGATTGGGGGACAGTGAGGGTCACTTGCTAGACATTCCCTGAAAGGAATGTACCAGATGTGATTGGAGGACTGTCACTATCACCAGGCAGGCATTCCATCTAAGGCCGGCCCAGAAGTGACTATTTGTGGGTAAATGGTGGTCAAATCCCCCTGGAGAAAGAACCAGGAGGATTGGGGAACAGGAGGGTCACCGTGGGAACAAACCATCCAAGGCCGGCCCAGAAGTGACTATAGTTGGGTAAATGTTAGTCAAATCCCCCTGGGAAAGCACCAGAAGGATTGGAAGACAGGAGTGTCACCGGGGAAACAGAACATCCCAGGCCGGTCCAGAAGTAACTATACTTGGGTAAATGTTAGTCAAATCCACCTGGAGAAAGAACCAGGAGGATTGGGTAACAGGAGGGTCACCGGGGGAACAAACCATCCAAGGCCGGCCCAGAAGTGACCATAGTTGTGTAAATGTTAGTCAAATCCCCCTGGAGAAGAACCAGGGGGATTGGGGGACAGTGAGGGTCAGATGGCAGACATAAAATCCAAGGCCATCCCAGGAAGATTAGAAGACAGTGTATGGGCCGGCCGAGTCTGCTAATCTACCCTCATCTGATTGGCTGTCAGGACACAGGGTCAATTAACAGACAGGGTCAATTAATCTGGAGAAGAACCAGGAGGATTTGGGGACAGTGAGGGTCAGATGCGGGGAGAGAGAGAGAAACACCATTTGGGGGAGATGAGTAAACCTGTACCTCCACCCCGACCAGAGGGTCTGGGTGTGTGACTGAAGGAGAAGGCCGAGGAGAGAGCAGCCGGGGTAGACGTGTTGTCAGGCGTGATCCAGGTCTCAGTGAGAGCCAGGAAGTCAAGCGACTGCTCCACAGCAAAGCCAGAGATGAAGTCGGCCTTGCGGTTGGCAGACTGACATTTCCAGAGGCCTCCTGTGACAAGGTGCTGGGTGTGAGTAGAACGGGTAGGAAGGATAAAAGAGGAGGGGTTCCGGTACGCGAATGAACGAGTCCTGTAGTAACTACGAGTAGAAATATGCACAGGTATGGAAAACACACACATATTCACAAAGTGGTGTATTACTCAGCCACCCCCGAAGACTCCAACGAAAGACTCCTGTGTCTTTGTCCTCCGAGTCTTGACTCCAACGAAAGACTCCTGTGTCTTTGTCCTCCGAGTCTTGACTCCAACGTGTATCTTTGTCCTCCGAGTCTTGACTCCAACGAAAGACTCCTGTGTCTTTGTCCTCCGAGTCTTAAGTCCAATAAAGACTCCTGTGTCTTTGTCCTCCAAGTCTTCGTCCGATGAGTCACAACGATGCCTCAGCTGACGCCTGTAGACCCAATCCGGTTAAGAACAGTTTCTAATTACCTTCAGCCGCTAATCACCGCCCTTTTGTATTCAAATGACGCCTATTGAAACCAGGTGATGAGCGATCGTCCAATCAGTGTAGCTTCGCTCACAGTGGCTGGAAACACTTCTCAACCAAAACAAATCTTGAACAACACAGACTGACAATCTAGGAGCTTAAAAACAGGAGATACAACAGTAATTTAGCAGATTTAACTAATTTAAAGAAGATACTTAACAGGATCCAAGAAGTCGGTAGTCGCTCCTCCAAGGTAGAAAGTTTCACGACTATGTGTGAAACTTAACCAAATAATGGTGGAATTGAAGGACCCAGAGTACTCTGGCTGCACATCAGTGACTATACCTGGGTATATATGTGTCAAAGCACCAGGGGATTGGGGATAGTAAGGGTCACCTTCTAGACATTCCCTGAAAGGGAATGTACCATATGTGATTGGAGGACTGTGACTATCACCAGGCAGAAAATTCCAGTCAAGGAAGGCCCAGAAGTGACTACTTGTGGGTAATGTGCACAAATCCCCTGGTGATAGAACCAGGAGGATTGGGGAACAGTGAGGGTCACCTGCTGGACATTCCCTGAAAGGGTGATTGGAGGACTGACTATCGCCAGGCAGGCATTCCATCTAAGGCTGGCCCTGGAGTGACTATTTGTGGGTAATGAGGTCAAATCCCCCTGGAGAAAGAACCAGGAGGATTGGGGAACAGGAGGGTCACCGTGGGAACAAACCATCCAAGGCCGGCCCAGAAGTGACCATAGTTGTGTAAATGTTAGTCAAATCCCCCTGGAGAAGAACCAGGGGGATTGGGGGACAGTGAGGGTCACCTGCTAGACATTCCCTGAAAGGGAATGTACCAGATGTGATTGGAGGACTGTCACTATCACCAGGCAGGCATTCCATCTAAAGCCGGCCCAGAAGTGACTATTTGTGGGTAAATGGTGGTCAAATCCCCCTGGAGAAAGAACCAGGAGGATTGGGGAACAGGAGGGTCACCGTGGGAACAAACCATCCAAGGCCGGCCCAGAAGTGACTATAGTTGGGTAAATGTTAGTCAAATCCCCCTGGAGAAGAACCAGGGGGATTGGGGACAGTGAGGGTCACCTGCTAGACATTCACTGAAAGGGAATGTACCAGATGTGATTGGAGGACTGTGACACCAGGCAGGCATTCCATCTAAAGCTGGCCCTGGAGTGACTATTTGTGGGTAAATGGTGGTCAAATCCCCCTGGAGAAAGAACCAGGAGGATTGGGGAACAGGAGGGTCACCGGGGGAACAAACCATCCAAGGCCGGCCCAGAAGTGACTATAGTTTTGTAAATGTTATTCAAATCCCCCTGGAGAAGAACCAGGGGGATTGGGGGACAGTGAGGGTCACCTGCTAGACATTCCCTGAAAGGGAATGTACCAGATGTGATTGGAGGACTGTGACTATCACCAGGCAGGCATTCCATCTAAAGCTGGCCCTGGAGTGACTATTTGTGGGTAAATGGTGGTCAAATCGCCCTGGAGAAAGAACCAGGAGGATTGGGGAACAGGAGGGTCACCAGGGGAACAAACCATCCAAGGCCGGCCCAGAAGTGACTATAGTTGGGTAAATGTTAGTCAAATCCCCCTGGGAAAGCACCAGAAGGATTGGAAGACAGGAGTGTCACCGGGGAAACAGAACATCCCAGGCCGGTCCAGAAGTGACTATAATGGGGTAAATGTTAGTCAAATCCCCCTGGAGAAGAACCAGGGGGATTGGGGGACAGTGAGTGTCACCGGGGGAACAGACCATCCCAGGCCGGTCCAGAAGTAACTATACTTGGGTAAATGTTAGTCAAATCCCCCTGGGAAAGGACCAGGAGGATTGGAAGACAGAAGTGTCACCGGGGAAACGGAACATCCCAGGCCGGCCCAGAAGTGACTATAATGGGTGAATAAGATCAAACCCCTGGAGAAGAACCAGGGGATTGGGGACAGTGAGGGTCACCTGCTAGACATTCCTTAAAGGGAATGTACCAGATGTGATTGGACGACTGTGACTATCACCAGGCAGGCATTCCAGTCCACGCAGGCCCAGAAGTGACTACTTGTGGGTAATGAGGTCAAATCCCCCTGGTGATAGAACCAGCGGGATTGGGGAACAGGAGGGTCACCGGGGGAACAAACCATCCAAGGCCGGCCCAGAAGCGACTATAATGGGGTAAATGTTAGTCAAATCCCCCTGGAGAAAGAACCAGGAGGATTGGGGAACAGGAGGGTCACCGGGGGAACAAACCATCCAAGGCCGGCCCAGAAGTGACTATAGTTGGGTAAATGTTAGTCAAATCCCCCTGGGAAAGCACCAGGAGGATTGGAAGACAGGAGGGTCACCGGGGAAACAGAACATCCCAGGCCGGCCCAGAAGCGACTATAATGGGGTAAATGTTAGTCAAATCCCCCTGGAGAAGAACCAGGGGGATTGGGGGACAGTGAGGGTCAGATGGCAGACATAAAATCCAAGGCCATCCCAGGAAGATTAGAAGACAGTGTATGGGCCGGCCGAGTTCTGCTAATCTACCCTCATCTGATTGGCTGTCAGGACACAGGGTCAATTAACAGACAGGGTCAATTAATCTGGAGAAGAACCAGGAGGATTGGGGGACAGTGAGGGTCAGATGCGGGGAGAGAGAGAGAAACACCATTTGGGGGAGATGAGTAAACCTGTACCTCCACCCCGACCAGAGGGTCTGGGTGTGTGACTGAAGGAGAAGGCCGAGGAGAGAGCAGCCGGGGTAGACGTGTTGTCAGGCGTGATCCAGGTCTCAGTGAGAGCCAGGAAGTCAAGCGACTGCTCCACAGCAAAGCCAGAGATGAAGTCGGCCTTGCGGTTGTTAGACTGACATTTCCAGAGGCCTCCTGTGACAAGGTGCTGGGTGTGAGTAGAACGGGTAGGAAGGATAAAAGAGGAGGGGTTCCGGTACGCGA
>JAYMGU010000464.1:0-14049 GCA_036178185.1 Liparis tanakae | reverse complement strand
CTGGGTTTTCAACCAAAGAAAGTGTCTTAGGCACACTTCTTACAAGTTTGATGACATTTTCATGAATACCTCATGCATTCATTACTGTACTGCCTCAAAGCAGCAACATCTTGTTTTTATGCTCTTAAAATGATTTTCAGCCCGCAGAGAGACCAAACGTGGATTTTACTAAACAAAACCTTTTTTCTGGGTTTTCAACCACAGAAAGTGTCTTAGGACACACTTCTTACAAGTTTGATGACATTTTTATGAATACCTGATGCTCTTATCACTTTACTGCCTCAAAGCAGCAACATCTTGTTTTTATGCTCTTAAACTGATTTTCAGCCCGCAGAGAGACCAAACGTGGATTTTACTAAACAAAACCTTTTTTCTGGGTTTTCAACCAAAGAAAGTGTCTTAGGACACACTTCTTACAAGTTTGATGACATTTTCACGAAATACCTGATGCTTTCATCACTTTAATGCCTTAAAGCTGTATCTTCTTGTTTTTGTGCGCTTAAACTGATTTTCAGCCCGCAGAGAGATCAAACCTGGATTTTACTAAACAAAACCTTTTTTCTGGGTTTTCAACCAAAGAAAGTGTCTTAGGACACACTTCTTACAAGTTTGATGACATTTTCATGAATACCTGATGCTCTTATCACTTTACTGCCTCAAAGCAGCAACATCTTGTTTTTATGCTCTTAAACTGATTTTCAGCCCGCAGAGAGATCAAACCTGGATTTTACTAAACAAAACCTTTTTTCTGGGTTTTCAACCAAAGAAAGTGTCTTAGGACACTTTTTACAAGTTTGATGACATTTTCATGAATACCTCATGCATTCATTACTGTACTGCCTCAAAGCAGCAACATCTTGTTTTTATGCTCTTAAAATGATTTTCAGCCTGCAGAGACCAAACGTGGATTTTACTAAACAAAACCTTTTTTCTGGGTTTTCAACCAAAGAAAGTGTCTTAGGACACACTTCTTACAAGTTTGATGACATTTTCACGAAATACCTGATGCTTTCATCACTTTAATGCCTTAAAGCTGTATCTTCTTGTTTTTGTGCGCTTAAACTAATTTTCAGCCGGCAGAGAGATCAAACCTGGATTTTACTAAACAAAACCTTTTTTCTGGGTTTTCAACCAAAGAAAGTGTCTTAGGACACACTTCTTACAAGTTTGATGACATTTTCATGAATACCTTATGCATTCATTACTGTACTGCCTCAAAGCAGCAACATCTTGTTTTTATGCTCTTAAACTGATTTTCAGCCCGCAGAGAGACCAAACGTGGATTTTACTAAAGAAAACCTTTTTTCTGGGTTTTCAACCAAAGAAAGTGTCTTAGGACACACTTCTTACAAGTTTGATGACATTTTCATGAATACCTCATACTTTCATAACTTTACTGCCTCAAAACCGCAACATCTTGTTTTTATGCTCTTAAACTGATTTTCAGCCCGCAGAGAGAGAGATCAAACGTGGATTTTACTAAACAAAACCTTTTTTCTGGGTTTTTCAACCAAAGAAAGTGTCTTAGGACACACTTCTTACAAGTTTGATGACATTTTCATGAATACCTGATGCTATTATCACTTTACTGCCTCAAAGCAGCAACATCTTGTTTTTATGCTGTTAAACTGATTTTCAGCCCGCAGAGAGACCAAACGTGGTTTTACTAAACAAAACCTTTTTTCTGGGTTTTCAACCAAAGAAAGTGTCTTAGGACACACTTCTTACAAGTTTGATGACATTTTCATGAATACCTCATGCATTCATTACTGTACTGCCTCAAAGCAGCAACATCTTGTTTTTATGCTCTTAAACTGATTTTCAGCCCTCAGAGAGACCAAAAGTGGATTTTACTAAACAAAACCTTTTTTCTGGGTTTTCAACCAAAGAAAGTTTATTAGGACACACTTCTTACAAGTTTGATGACATTTTCACGAAATACCTGATGCTTTCATCACTTTAATGCCTTAAAGCTGTATCTTCTTGTTTTTGTGCGCTTAAACTGATTTTCAGCCCGCAGAGAGATCAAACCTGGATTTTACTAAACAAAACCTTTTTTCTGGGTTTTCAACCAAAGAAAGTGTCTTAGGACACACTTCTTACAAGTTTGATGACATTTTCATGAATACCTGATGCTCTTATCACTTTACTGCCTCAAAGCAGCAACATCTTGTTTTTATGCTCTTAAACTGATTTTCAGCCCGCAGAGAGACCAAAAGTGGATTTTACTAAACAAAACCTTTTTTCTCGGTTTTCAACCAAAGAAAGTGTCTTAGGACACACTTCTTACAAGTTTGATGACATTTTCATGAATACCTCATGCTCTTATCACTTTACTGCCTCAAAGCAGCAACATCTTGTTTTTATGCTCTTAAACTGATTTTCAGCCCGCAGAGAGATCAAACCTGGATTTTACTAAACAAAACCTTTTTTCTGGGTTTTCAACCAAAGAAAGTGTCTTAGGACACACTTTTTACAAGTTTGATGACATTTTCATGAATACCTCATGCATTCATTACTGTACTGCCTCAAAGCAGCAACATCTTGTTTTTATGCTCTTAAAATGATTTTCAGCCTGCAGAGACCAAACGTGGATTTTACTAAACAAAACCTTTTTTCTGGGTTTTCAACCAAAGAAAGTGTCTTAGGACACACTTCTTACAAGTTTGATGACATTTTCACGAAATACCTGATGCTTTCATCACTTTAATGCCTTAAAGCTGTATCTTCTTGTTTTTGTGCGCTTAAACTAATTTTCAGCCCGCAGAGAGATCAAACCTGGATTTTACTAAACAAAACCTTTTTTCTGGGTTTTCAACCAAAGAAAGTGTCTTAGGACACACTTCTTACAAGTTTGATGACATTTTCATGAATACCTCATGCACTTATCACTTTACTGCCTCAAAGCAGCAACATCTTGTTTTTATGCTCTTAAACTGATTTTCAGCCCGCAGAGAGACCAAACGTGGATTTTACTAAACAAAACCTTTTTTCTGGGTTTTTAACCGAAGAAAGTGTCTTAGGACACAATTCTTACAAGTTTGATGACATTTTCATGAATACCTCATGCATTCATTACTGTACTGCCTCAAAGCAGCAACATCTTGTTTTTATGCGCTTAAACTGATTTTCAGCCCTCAGAGAGACCAAAAGTGGATTTTACTAAACAAAACCTTTTTTCTGGGTTTTCAACCAAAGAAAGTGTCTTAGGACACACTTCTTACAAGTTTGATGACATTTTTATGAATACCTGATGCTCTTATCACTTTACTGCCTCAAAGCAGCAACATCTTGTTTTTATGCTCTTAAACTGATTTTCAGCCCGGAGAGAGACCAAAAGTGGATTTTACTAAACAAAACCTTTTTTCTCGGTTTTCAACCAAAGAAAGTGTCTTAGGACACACTTCTTACAAGTTTGATGACATTTTCATGAATACCTCATGCTCTTATCACTTTACTGCCTCAAAGCAGCAACATCTTGTTTTTATGCTCTTAAACTGATTTTCAGCCGCAGAGAGAGATCAAACCTGGATTTTACTATACAAAACATTCTTCTGGGTTTTCAACCAAAGAAAGTGTCTTAGGACACACTTTTTACAAGTTTGATGACATTTTCATGAATACCTCATGCATTCATTACTGTACTGCCTCAAAGCAGCAACATCTTGTTTTTATGCTCTTAAAATGATTTTCAGCCTGCAGAGAGACCAAACGTGGATTTTACTAAACAAAACCTTTTTTCTGGGTTTTTCAACCAAAGAAAGTGTCTTAGGACACACTTCTTACAAGTTTGATGACATTTTCACGAAAATACCTGATGCTTTCATCACTTTAATGCCTTAAAGCTGTATCTTCTTGTTTTTGTCTTAAACTAATTTTCAGCATAGAGAGATCAAACCTGGATTTTACTAAACAAAACCTTTTTTCTGGGTTTTCAACCAAAGAAAGTGTCTTAGGACACACTTCTTACAAGTTTGATGACATTTTCATGAATACCTCATGCTCTTATCACTTTACTGCCTCAAAGCAGCAACATCTTGTTTTTATGCTCTTAAACTGATTTTCAGCCCGCAGAGAGATCAAACCTGGATTTTACTAAACAAAACCTTTTTTCTGGGTTTTCAACCAAAGAAAGTGTCTTAGGACACACTTCTTACAAGTTTGATGACATTTTCATGAATACCTCATGCACTTATCACTTTACTGCCTCAAAGCAGCAACATCTTGTTTTTATGCTCTTAAACTGATTTTCAGCCCGCAGAGAGACCAAACGTGGATTTTACTAAACAAAACCTTTTTTCTGGGTTTTTAACCGAAGAAAGTGTCTTAGGACACAATTCTTACAAGTTTAATGACATTATCATGAATACCTCATGCATTCATTACTGTACTGCCTCAAAGCAGCAACATCTTGTTTTTATGCGCTTAAACTGATTTTCAGCCCTCAGAGAGACCAAAAGTGGATTTTACTAAACAAAACCTTTTTTCTGGGTTTTCAACCAAAGAAAGTGTCTTAGGACACACTTCTTACAAGTTTGATGACATTTTTATGAATACCTGATGCTCTTATCACTTTACTGCCTCAAAGCAGCAACATCTTGTTTTATGCTCTTAAACTGATTTTCAGCCCGGAGAGAGACCCAAAAGTGGATTTGACTAAACAAAACCTTTTTTCTGGGTTTTCAACCAAAGAAAGTTTATTAGGACACACTTCTTACAAGTTTGATGACATTTTCACGAAATACCTGATGCTTTCATCACTTTAATGCCTTAAAGCTGTATCTTCTTGTTTTTGTGCGCTTAAACTGATTTTCAGCCCGCAGAGAGATCAAACCTGGATTTTACTAAACAAAACCTTTTTCTGGGTTTTCAACCAAAAGTGTCTTAGGACACACTTCTTACAAGTTTGATGACATTTTCATGAATACCTGATGCTCTTATCACTTTACTGCCTCAAAGCAGCAACATCTTGTTTTTATGCTCTTAAACTGATTTTCAGCCATAGAGAGACCAAAAGTGGATTTTACTAAACAAAACCTTTTTCTCGGTTTTTCAACCAAAGAAAGTGTCTTAGGACACACTTCTTACAAGTTTGATGACATTTTCATGAATACCTCATGCTCTTATCACTTTTACTGCCTCAAAGCAGCAACATCTTGTTTTTATGCTCTTAAACTGATTTTCAGCCCGCAGAGAGATCAAACCTGGATTTTACTAAACAAAACCTTTTTTCTGGGTTTTCAACCAAAGAAAGTGTCTTAGGACACACTTTTTACAAGTTTGATGACATTTTCATGAATACCTCATGCATTCATTACTGTACTGCCTCAAAGCAGCAACATCTTGTTTTTATGCTCTTAAAATGATTTTCAGCCTGCAGAGACCAAACGTGGATTTTACTAAACAAAACCTTTTTTCTGGGTTTTCAACCAAAGAAAGTGTCTTAGGACACACTTCTTACAAGTTTGATGACATTTTCACGAAATACCTGATGCTTTCATCACTTTAATGCCTTAAAGCTGTATCTTCTTGTTTTTGTGCGCTTAAACTAATTTTCAGCCCGCAGAGAGATCAAACCTGGATTTTACTAAACAAAACCTTTTTTCTGGGTTTTCAACCAAAGAAAGTGTCTTAGGACACACTTCTTACAAGTTTGATGACATTTTCATGAATACCTGATGCTCTTATCACTTTACTGCCTCAAAGCAGCAACATCTTGTTTTTATGCTCTTAAACTGATTTTCAGCCCGCAGAGACCAAAAGTGGATTTTACTAAACAAAACCTTTTTTCTGGGTTTTCAACCAAAGAAAGTGTCTTAGGACACACTTCTTACAAGTTTGATCACATTTTCATGAATACCTCATGCATTCATTACTGTACTGCCTCAAAGCAGCAACATCTTGTTTTTATGCTCTTAAACTGATTTTCAGCCCGCAGAGACCAAACGTGGATTTTACTAAACAAAACCTTTTTTCTGGGTTTTTAACCGAAGAAAGTGTCTTAGGACACAATTCTTACAAGTTTGATGACATTTTCATGAATACCTCATGCATTCATTACTGTACTGCCTCAAAGCAGCAACATCTTGTTTTTATGCGCTTAAACTGATTTTCAGCCCGCAGAGAGACCAAAAGTGGATTTTACTAAACAAAACCTTTTTTCTGGGTTTTTAACCGAAGAAAGTGTCTTAGGACACAATTCTTACAAGTTTGATGACACTTTTATGTGTACCTGATGCTCTTATCACTTTACTGCCTCAAAGCAGCAACATCTTGTTTTTATGCTCTTAAACTGATTTTCAGCCCGGAGAGAGACCAAAAGTGGATTTGACTAAACAAAACCTTTTTTCTGGGTTTTCAACCAAAGAAAGTTTATTAGGACACACTTCTTACAAGTTTGATGACATTTTCACGAAATACCTGATGCTTTCATCACTTTAATGCCTTAAAGCTGTATCTTCTTGTTTTTGTGCGCTTAAACTGATTTTCAGCCCGCAGAGAGATCAAACGTGGATTTGACTAAACAAAACCTTTTTTCTGGGTTTTCAACCAAAGAAAGTGTCTTAGGACACACTTTTTACAAGTTTGATGACATTTTCATGAATACCTCATGCATTCATTACTGTACTGCCTCAAAGCAGCAACATCTTGTTTTTATGCTCTTAAAATGATTTTCAGCCTGCAGAGACCAAACGTGGATTTTACTAAACAAAACCTTTTTTCTGGGTTTTCAACCAAAGAAAGTGTCTTAGGACACACTTCTTACAAGTTTGATGACATTTTCACGAAATACCTGATGCTTTCATCACTTTAATGCCTTAAAGCTGTATCTTCTTGTTTTTGTGCTTTTAAACTAATTTTCAGCCCGCAGAGAGATCAAACCTGGATTTTACTAAACAAAACCTTTTTCTGGGTTTTCAACCAAAGAAAGTGTCTTAGGACACACTTCTTACAAGTTTGATGACATTTTCATGAATACCTGATGCTCTTATCACTTTACTGCCTCAAAGCAGCAACATCTTGTTTTATGCTCTTAAACTGATTTTCAGCCATAGAGACCAAAAAGTGGATTTTACTAAACAAAACCTTTTTTCTGGGTTTTCAACAAAGAAAGTGTCTTAGGACACACTTCTTACAAGTTTGATGACATTTTCATGAATACCTCATGCATTCATTACTGTACTGCCTCAAAGCAGCAACATCTTGTTTTTATGCTCTTAAACTGATTTTCAGCCCGCAGAGAGACCAAACGTGGTTTTTACTAAACTAAACCTTTTTTTCTGGGTTTTTTAACCGAAAGAAAGTGTCTTAGGACACAATTCTTACAAGTTTGATGACATTTTCATGAATACCTCATGCATTCATTACTGTACTGCCTCAAAGCAGCAACATCTTGTTTTTATGCTCTTAAACTGATTTTCAGCCGCAGAGAGACCAAAAGTGGATTTTACTAAACAAAACCTTTTTTTCTGGGTTTTCAACCAAAGAAAGTGTCTTAGGACACACTTACAAGTTTGATGACATTTTTATGAATACCTGATGCTCTTATCACTTTACTGCCTCAAAGCAGCAACATCTTGTTTTTATGCTCTTAAACTGATTTTCAGCCGGAGAGAGACCAAAGTGGATTTGACTAAACAAAACCTTTTTTCTGGGTTTTCAACCAAAGAAAGTTTATTAGGACACACTTCTTACAAGTTTGATGACATTTTCACGAAATACCTGATGCTTTCATCACTTTAATGCCTTAAAGCTGTATCTTCTTGTTTTTGTGCGCTTAAACTGATTTTCAGCCCGCAGAGAGATCAAACGTGGATTTGACTAAACAAAACCTTTTTTCTGGGTTTTCAACCAAAGAAAGTGTCTTAGGACACACTTCTTACAAGTTTGATGACATTTTCATAAATACCTCATGCATTCATTACTGTACTGCCTCAAAGCAGCAACATCTTGTTTTATGCTCTTAAACTGATTTTCAGCCCGAGAGAGACCAAAAGTGGATTTTAATAAACAAAACCTTTTTTCTGGGTTTTCAACCAAAGAAAGTGTCTTAGGACACACTTCTTACAAGTTTGATGACATTTTTATGAATACCTCATGCATTCATTACTGTACTGCCTCAAAGCAGCAACATCTTGTTTTTATGCTCTTAAACTGATTTTCAGCCCGCAGAGAGACCAAAAGTGGATTTGACTAAACAAAACCTTTTTTCTGGGTTTCCAACCAAAGAAAGCTTATTAGGACAGACTTCTTACAAGTTTGATGACATTTCACGAAATACCTGATGCTTTCATCACTTTAATGCCTTAAAGCTGTATCTTCTTGTTTTTGTGCGCTTAAACTGATTTTCAGCCCGCAGAGAGATCAAACCTGGATTTTACTAAACAAAACCTTTTTCTGGGTTTTCAACAAAGAAAGTGTCTTAGGACACACTTCTTACAAGTTTGATGACATTTTCATGAATACCTGATGCTCTTATCACTTTACTGCCTCAAAGCAGCAACATCTTGTTTTTATGCTCTTAAACTGATTTTCAGCCATGAGAGAGACCAAAAGTGGATTTTACAAACAAAACCTTTTTTCTGGGTTTTCAACCAAAAGTGTCTTAGGACACACTTCTTACAAGTTTGATGACATTTTCATGAATACCTCATGCTCTTATCACTTTACTGCCTCAAAGCAGCAACATCTTGTTTTTATGCTCTTAAACTGATTTTCAGCCCGCAGAGAGATCAAACCTGGATTTTACTAAACAAAACCTTTTTTCTGGGTTTTCAACCAAAGAAAGTGTCTTAGGACACACTTTTTACAACTTTGATGACATTTTCATGAATACCTCATGCATTCATTACTGTACTGCCTCAAAGCAGCAACATCTTGTTTTTATGCTCTTAAAATGATTTTCAGCCTGCAGAGACCAAACGTGGATTTTACTAAACAAAACCTTTTTTCTGGGTTTTCAACCAAAGAAAGTGTCTTAGGACACACTTCTTACAAGTTTGATGACATTTTCACGAAATACCTGATGCTTTCATCACTTTAATGCCTTAAAGCTGTATCTTCTTGTTTTTGTGCGCTTAAACTAATTTTCAGCCCGCAGAGAGATCAAACCTGGATTTTACTAAACAAAACCTTTTTTCTGGGTTTTCAACCAAAGAAAGTGTCTTAGGACACACTTCTTACAAGTTTGATGACTTTTTCATGAATACCTTATGCATTCATTACTGTACTGCCTCAAAGCAGCAACATCTTGTTTTTATGCTCTTAAACTGATTTTCAGCCCGCAGAGAGACCAAACGTGGATTTTACTAAAGAAAACCTTTTTTCTCGGTTTTCAACCAAAGAAAGTGTCTTAGGACACACTTCTTACAAGTTTGATGACATTTTCATGAATACCTCATGCTCTTATCACTTTACTGCCTCAAAGCAGCAACATCTTGTTTTTATGCTCTTAAACTGATTTTCAGCCCGCAGAGAGATCAAACCTGGATTTTACTAAACAAAACCTTTTTTCTGGGTTTTCAACCAAAGAAAGTGTCTTAGGACACTTTTTACAAGTTTGATGACATTTTCATGAATACCTCATGCATTCATTACTGTACTGCCTCAAAGCAGCAACATCTTGTTTTTATGCTCTTAAAATGATTTTCAGCCTGCAGAGACCAAACGTGGATTTTACTAAACAAAACCTTTTTTCTGGGTTTTCAACCAAAGAAAGTGTCTTAGGACACACTTCTTACAAGTTTGATGACATTGTCACGAAATACCTGATGCTTTCATCACTTTAATGCCTTAAAGCTGTATCTTCTTATTTTTGTGCTTAAACTGATTTTCAGCCAGAGAGATCAAACCTGGATTTTACTAAACAAAACCTTTTTTTCTGGGTTTTCAACCAAAGAAAGTGTCTTAGGACACACTTCTTACAAGTTTGATGACATTTTCATGAATACCTGATGCTCTTATCACTTTACTGCCTCAAAGCAGCAACATCTTGTTTTTATGCTCTTAAACTGATTTTCAGCCCGCAGAGAGACCAAAAGTGGATTTTACTAAACAAAACCTTTTTCTCGGTTTTCAACCAAACCAAGTGTCTTAGGACACACTTCTTACAAGTTTGATGACATTTTCATGAATACCTCATGCTCTTATCACTTTACTGCCTCAAAGCAGCAACATCTTGTTTTTATGCTCTTAAACTGATTTTCAGCCCGCAGAGAGATCAAACCTGGATTTTACTAAACAAAACCTTTTTCTGGGTTTCAACCAAAGAAAGTGTCTTAGGACACACTTTTACAAGTTTGATGACATTTTCATGAATACCTCATGCATTCATTACTGTACTGCCTCAAAGCAGCAACATCTTGTTTTTATGCTCTTAAATGATTTTCAGCCTGCAGAGACCAAACGTGGATTTTACTAAACAAAACCTTCTTTCTGGGTTTTCAACCAAAGAAAGTGTCTTAGGACACACTTCTTACAAGTTTGATGACATTTTCACGAAATACGTGATGCTTTCGTGAGTTTACTGCCTCAGGGCTGTATCTTCTTGTGTTTGTCTAAGCTTAAACTAATTTTCAGCCCGCAGAGAGATCAAACCTGGATTTTACTAAACAAAACCTTTTTTCTGGGTTTTCAACCAAAGAAAGTGTCTTAGGACACACTTCTTACAAGTTTGATGACATTTTCATGAATACCTCATGCACTTATCACTTTACTGCCTCAAAGCAGCAACATCTTGTTTTTATGCTCTTAAACTGATTTTCAGCCCGCAGAGAGACCAAACGTGGATTTTACTAAACAAAACCTTTTTTCTGGGTTTTTAACCGAAGAAAGTGTCTTAGGACACAATTCTTACAAGTTTAATGACATTATCATGAATACCTCATGCATTCATTACTGTACTGCCTCAAAGCAGCAACATCTTGTTTTTATGCGCTTAAACTGATTTTCAGCCCTCAGAGAGACCAAAAGTGGATTTTACTAAACAAAACCTTTTTTCTGGGTTTTCAACCAAGGAAAGTGTCTTAGGACACACTTCTTACAAGTTTGATGACATTTTTATGAATACCTGATGCTCTTATCACTTTACTGCCTCAAAGCAGCACTCAGCAACATCTTGTCTTGTTTTATGCTCTTAAACTGATTTCAGCCCGGAGAGAGACAAAAGTGGATTTGACTAAACAAAACCTTTTTTCTGGGTTTTCAACCAAAGAAAGTTTATTAGGACACACTTCTTACAAGTTTGATGACATTTTCACGAAATACCTGATGCTTTCATCACTTTAATGCCTTAAAGCTGTATCTTCTTGTTTTTGTGCGCTTAAACTGATTTTCAGCCCGCAGAGAGATCAAACCTGGATTTTACTAAACAAAACCTTTTTTCTGGGTTTTCAACCAAAGAAAGTGTCTTAGGACACACTTCTTACAAGTTTGATGACATTTTCACGAAATACCTGATGCTTTCATCACTTTAATGCCTTAAAGCTGTATCTTCTTGTTTTTGTGCGCTTAAACTGATTTTCAGCCCGCAGAGAGATCAAACCTGGATTTTACTAAACAAAACCTTTTTTCTGGGTTTTCAACCAAAGAAAGTGTCTTAGGACACACTTCTTACAAGTTTGATGACATTTTCATGAATACCTGATGCTCTTATCACTTTACTGCCTCAAAGCAGCAACATCTTGTTTTTATGCTCTTAAACTGATTTTCAGCCCGCAGAGAGAGACCAAAGTGGATTTTACTGAACAAAACCTTTTTTCTGGGTTTTCAACCAAAGAAAGTGTCTTAGGACACACTTCTTACAAGTTTGATCACATTTTCATGAATACCTCATGCATTCATTACTGTACTGCCTCAAAGCAGCAACATCTTGTTTTTATGCTCTTAAACTGATTTTCAGCCCGCAGAGACCAAACGTGGATTTTACTAAACAAAACCTTTTTTCTGGGTTTTTAACCGAAGAAAGTGTCGTAGGACACAATTCTTACAAGTTTGATGACATTTTCATGAATACCTCATGCATTCATTACTGTACTGCCTCAAAGCAGCAACATCTTGTTTTTATGCGCTTAAACTGATTTTCAGCCCGCAGAGAGACCAAAAGTGGATTTTACTAAACAAAACCTTTTTTCTGGGTTTTCAACCAAAGAAAGTGTCTTAGGACACACTTCTTACAAGTTTGATGACATTTTTATGAATACCTGATGCTCTTATCACTTTACTGCCTCAAAGCAGCAACATCTTGTTTTTATGCTCTTAAACTGATTTTCAGCCCGGAGAGAGACCAAAAGTGGATTTGACTAAACAAAACCTTTTTTCTGGGTTTTCAACCAAAGAAAGTTTATTAGGACACACTTCTTACAAGTTTGATGACATTTTCACGAAATACCTGATGCTTTCATCACTTTAATGCCTTAAAGCTGTATCTTCTTGTTTTTGTGCGCTTAAACTGATTTTCAGCCCGCAGAGAGATCAAACGTGGATTTTACTAAACAAAACCTTTTTTCTGGGTTTTCAACCAAAGAAAGTGTCTTAGGACACACTTCGTACAAGTTTGATGACATTTTCATGAATACCTCATGCATTCATTACTGTACTGCCTCAAAGCAGCAACATCTTGTTTTTATGCTCTTAAACTGATTTTCAGCCCGCAGAGAGACCAAAAGTGGATTTTAATAAACAAAACCTTTTTTCTGGGTTTTCAACCAAAGAAAGTGTCTTAGGACACACTTCTTACAAGTTTGATCACATTTTCATGAATACCTCATGCATTCATTACTGTACTGCCTCAAAGCAGCAACATCTTGTTTTTATGCTCTTAAAATGATTTTCAGCCTGCAGAGACCAAACGTGGATTTTACTAAACAAAACCTTTTTTCTCGGTTTTCAACCAAAGAAAGTGTCTTAGGACACACTTCTTACAAGTTTGATGACATTTTCATGAATACCTCATGCTCTTATCACTTTACTGCCTCAAAGCAGCAACATCTTGTTTTTATGCTCTTAAACTGATTTTCAGCCCGCAGAGAGATCAAACCTGGATTTTACTAAACAAAACCTTTTTTTCTGGGTTTTCAACCAAAGAAAGTGTCTTAGGACACACTTCTTACAAGTTTGATGACATTTTCATGAATACCTCATGCACTTATCACTTTACTGCCTCAAAGCAGCAACATCTTGTTTTTATGCTCTTAAACTGATTTTCAGCCCGCAGAGAGACCAAACGTGGATTTTACTAAACAAAACCTTTTTTCTGGGTTTTTAACCGAAGAAAGTGTCTTAGGACACAATTCTTACAAGTTTGATGACATTTTCATGAATACCTCATGCACTTATCACTGTACTGCCTCAAAGCAGCAACATCTTGTTTTTATGCTCTTAAACTGATTTTCAGCCCGCAGAGAGACCAAACGTGGATTTTACTAAACAAAACCTTTTTTCTGGGTTTTTAACCGAAGAAAGTGTCTTAGGACACAATTCTTACAAGTTTGATGACATTTTCATGAATACCTCATGCATTCATTACTGTACTGCCTCAAAGCAGCAACAGCTTGTTTTTATGCGCTTAAACTGATTTTCAGCCCGCAGAGAGACCAAAAGTGGATTTTACTAAACAAAACCTTTTTTCTGGGTTTTCAACCAAAGAAAGTGTCTTAGGACACACTTCTTACAAGTTTGATGACATTTTCACGAAATACCTGATGCTTTCATCACTTTAATGCCTTAAAGCTGTATCTTCTTGTTTTATGCTCTTAAACTAATTTTCAGCCCGCAGAGATCAAACCTGGATTTTACTAAACAAAACCTTTTTTCTGGGTTTTCAACCAAAGAAAGTGTCTTAGGACACACTTCTTACAAGTTTGATGACATTTTCATGAATACCTGATGCTCTTATCACTTTACTACCTCAAAGCAGCAACATCTTGTTTTTATGCTCTTAAACTGATTTTCAGCCCGCAGAGACCAAAGTGGATTTTACTGAACACAACCCTTTTTTCTGGGTTTTCAACCAAAGAAAGTGTCTTAGGACACTTCTTACAAGTTTGATGA
>JAYMGU010000463.1:0-34367 GCA_036178185.1 Liparis tanakae | reverse complement strand
CTTTTCGAGGCAGTAAAGTGATGAAAGCATCAGTTATTCATGAAAAATGTCATCAAACTTGTAAAATCTGAGTGCTAAGACACTTTTGGGTTGAAACCCAGAAAATAGCTTTTGTTTAGGAAAATACATTTTTGTCTCTGTGGGGCTGGAAAATCAGTTTAAGAGCATAAAAATTCAGATATGTTGCTTTGAGGCAGTAAAGTGATGAAAGCAATCAGGTATTCATGAAAATGTCATCAAACTTAAGAATTGAGTGCTAAGACACTTTTGCTGAGAAAAACCCAGAAAATAGCTTTTGTTTAGAAAATACACTTTGGTCTCTCTGCGGGCTGAAAATCACGAAGAGCATAGTCCAGATGTTGCTGCTTTCAGGCAGTAAAGTGATGAAAGCATCAGGTATTCATGAAATGTCATCAAACTTGTAAGAATTGAGTGCTAAGACACTTTGCTGAAACCCAGAAAATAGCTTTGTTTAGGAAATACACTTTTTGGTCTTCTGCGGGCTGAAAATCAGCTTAAGAGCATAAACTAGATATTAAGCTGCTTTGAGGCAGTAAAGTGATGAAAGCATCAGGTATTCGGTGAAAAATGTCATCAAACTTGTAAGAATTGAGTGCTAAGAATATCTCTCTTTGGTTGAAACCCAGAAAATAGCTTTGTTTAGAAAATACCTTTGGTCTCTGCGGGCTGAAAATCAGTTTAAGAGCATAAAATCCAGATGTTGCTGCTTGAGGCAGTAAAGTGATGAAAGCATCAGGTATTCATGAAAATGTCATCAAACTTGTAAGAATTGAGGTTAAGACACTTTGGTTGAAACCTGTGAAAATAGCTTTTGTTTAGTGAAAATACACTTTTTGGTCTCTGCGGGCTGAAAATCAGTTTAAGAGCATAAAAAACTAGATGTTGCTGCTTTTGAGGCAGTAAAGTGATGAAAGCATCAGGTATTCATGAAAATGTTGTCAAACTTGTAAGACCTGAGTGCTAAGACACTTTCTTTGCTGAAAAACCCAGAAAAGAAGCTTGGCCAGAAAAATACACTTTTGTCTCTCTAGGCTGAAAAATCAGTTGGTGAAAGCAAAGGCAACCAGATGTTGTTGCTTTCAGGCAGTAAAGTGATGAAAAGCATCAGGTGGCTCATGAAAATGTCATCAAACTTAAAGAATTGAAAAGCAAGACACTTCTTTGGTTGAAAACCCAGAAAATAGCTTTTTGTTTTAAGTAAAAATACACTTTGGTCTTCATGTGGGCTGAAAATCAGCTTAAGACATAAAAAACTAGATTTTTTTCTGTTGAGTCAGTAAAGTGATGAAGACCAGGTATTCATGAAAATGTCAACAAACTTGTAAGAATTGTGTGGTTAAGACACTTTTTGGCTGCTGAAACCCAGAAAAATAGCTTTTGTTTAGGAAAATACACTTTTGGTCTCTCTGCGGCTGAAAATCAGCTTAAGAGCATAAAACTAGATATTGCTGCTTTGAGGCAGTAAAGGATGAAAGCATCAGGTATTTAAGAAAATGTCATCAAACTTGTAAGAATTGGAGTGCTAAGACACTTTCTTTTGCTGAAAAACCAGAAAATAGCTTTGTTTAGGTACAATTTGGTCTCTGGTGGGCTGAAAAATCAGTTTACATATAAAACTAGATGTTGTTGCTTTCAGGCAGTAAAGTGATGAAAGCATCAGGTATTCATGAAAAATGTCATCAAATTTTAAGAATTGAGTGCTAAGACACTTTTGCTTTTCGAAAACCCAGAAAATAGCTTTTGCTTAGAAAATACACTTTGGTCTCTATGGGCTGAAAATCAGTTTAAGAGCATAAAAACTAGATGTTGCTGCTTGAGGCAGTAAAGTGATGAAAGCATCAAGTTATTCATGAAATGTCACCAAACTTGTAAGAATTGAGTGCTACATACTTTTGGTTGAAAACCTAAAAATAGCTTTTGTTTAGGAAAAAATACACCTTTGGTCTCTCTGTGTGTTGAAAATCGCTTAAGAGCATAAAATTCAGATATTGCTGCTTGAGGCAGCAAAGTGATGAAAGCATCAGTATTCATGAAAATGTCATCAAACTTGTAAGAATTGAAAGTATAAGACACTTTCTTTTGGTTGAAAACCCAGAAAAATAGCTTTTTGTTTAGGAAAATACACTTTTGGTCTCTCTGCGGGCTGAAAATCAGTTTAAGAGCATAAACTAGATGTTGCTTTTCAGCAGTAAAGTGATGAAAGCATCAGGGTATTCATGAAAATGTCATCAAACTTGTAAGAATTGAGTGCTAAGACACTTTCTTTTGGTTGAAAACCCAGAAAATAGCTTTTTGTTTAGGAAAATACATCTTTTGGTCTTCTGCGGGCTGAAAATCAGTTTAAGAGCATAAAAAACTAGATATTGCTGTTTTGAGGCAGTAAAAGGATGAAAGCATCAGGTATTCATGAAAAATGTCATCAAACTTGTAAAGAATTGAGTGCTAAGACACTTTGGTTGGAAAACCCAGAAATAGCTTTTGTTTAGGAAATACACTTTTGGTCTCTGCGGGCTGAAAATCAGTTTAAGAGTGTGGATAAAAATCCAGATGTTGCTAAGTTTCAGGCAGTAAAGTGATGAAAGCATCAGGTATTCATGAAAAATGTCATCAAACTTGTAAGAATTGGAGTGCTAAGACACTTTCTTTGGTTGAAAAACCCAGAAAATAGCTTTTGTTTATGAAAATACACTTTTGGTCTCTGTGGCTGAAAAATCGCTTAAGAGCATAAAACTAGATGTTGCTGCTTTGAGGCAGTAAAGTGATGAAAGCATCAGTTATTCATGAAAATGTCATCAAACTTATAAGAATTGAGTGTTAAGACACTTTTGGTTGAAAACCCAAGAAAAAATAGCTTTGTTTAGAAATTATGCCTCGGTCTCTGGTGGCTGAAAATGCTTAAGAGCATAAAAATCCAGATGCTGCTTGGAGCAGTAAAGTGATGAAAGCATCAGTTAGCCCATGAAAAATGTCATCAAACTTGTAAGAATTGAGCAAGTAAGACACTTTTGCTGAAAAACCCAGAAAAATACTTTTTATTTAGAAAATACACTATTGGTCTCTGCGGCTGAAAATCAGTTTAAGAGCATAAAATCTAGATGTTGCTGCTTTCAGGCAGTAAAAGGATGAAAGCATCAGGTATTCATGAAAATGTTAACAAATCCTGTAAGAATTGTGCCAAGATGCTTGTCTTGGTTGAAAACCCAGAAAACATGGTTTATGAAAATACAATTTTGGTCTCTCTAGGGCTGAAATCAGCTTAAGAGCATAAAACTAGATGTTGCTGCTTTGAGGCAGTAAAGTGATGAAAAAGCATCAGGTATTCATGAAAATGTCATCAAAACTTGTAAGAATTGAGTGCTAAGACTTTCTTTGGTTGAAACCCAGAAAAAATAGCTTTTGTTTAGGAAAATACACTTTGGTTCCCTCTGGTGGGCTGAAAAATCAGTTTAAGACATAAAAATCCAGATGTTGCTGCTTTTCAGGCAGTAAAGGATGTGAAAGCATCAGGTATTCGCGAAAATGTCATCAAAATCCTGAAGAATTGAGTGCTAAGACACTTTTGGTTGAAAACCCAGAAATAGCTTTCGTTTAGGAAAATACACTTTTGGTCTTCAGGCTGAAAATCAGTTTAAGAGCATAAAAAATAGATATTGCTGCTTTGAGGCAGTAAAGTGATGAAAGCATCAGGTATTCAGTGAAAATGCTATCAAATCCTGTAAGAATTGAGGCAAGACACTTTCTTTTGGTTGGGAAAAACCCAGAAAATAGCTTTACGAGGGGAAAATACACTTGGTCTCTCTGCGGGGCTGAAAAATCAGGCTTAAGAAAGCATAAAACTAGATGTTGCTGCTTTCAGGTAAAGTGATGAAAGCATCAGGTATTCAAGAAAAATGTCATCAAACTTGTAAGCAATTTGAGTGCTAAGACACTTTCTTGGTTGAAAACCCAGAAAAATAGCTTTGTTTAGGAAAAATACACTTTGGTCTTCTGCGGGCTGAAAAATCAGTTTAAGAGGCAAAAAAATCCAGATGTTGCTGTTGTAGGCAGTAAAGCATGGAAAGCATCAAAGGGTCATGAAATGTCATCAAACTTGTAAGAATTTGAGTGCTAAGACACTTTCTTTGGTTGAAAACCAGAAAATAGCTTGCTTAGGAAAATACACTTTGTCTCTCTGCGGGCTGAAAATCAGCTTATTGAAGCATAAAATTAGATATTGCTGCTTGAGTGCGGTGTAAAGATGAAAGCATCAGGCCACGAAAATGTCATCAAACTTGTGGGTGAATTTTGAGTGCTAAGACACTTTCTTTGCTGAAAACCCAGAAATAGCTTGTTTTAGAAAATACACTTTTGGTCTCTCTGCGGGCTGAAATCAGTTTAAGAGCATAAAATTAGATGTTGTTGCTTTCAGGCAGTAAAGTGATGAAAGCATCAGGCATTCATGAAAATGTCATCAAATCCTTGTAAGAATTGAGTGCTAAGACACTTTCTTTGCTGAAACCCAGAAAATAGCTTTTGTTTAGGAAAATACACTTTGGTCTCTGTGGGCTGAAAACTGCTTAAGAGCATAAAAATCAGATGTTGTTGCTTTGAGGCAGTAAAGGATGAAAGCATCAAGTTATTCATGAAAATGTCATCAAACTTGTAAGAATTGAGTGCTAAGACACTTTCTTGGTTGAAAACCCAGAAAATAGCTTGTTTAGGAAAATACACTTTTGGTCTTGCGGGGCTGAAAAAGCACCTGTGCTTAAGAGCATAAAAATTAGATGTTGCTGCTTTGTGGCAGCAAAGTGTTGCAAGCATCAGTTATTCATGAAAATGTCATCAAACTTGAAGAATTGGAGTGCTAAGACACTTTCTTTGGTTGAAACCCAGAAAATAGCTTTTGTTTAGGAAAATACACTTTTGGTCTCTGTGCTGAAAATCAGTTTAATAAAGCATGTAACCAGGATATTGCTGCTTTTGAGGCAGTAAAGTGATGGTTATCAGGTGTCTAAGTAAAAATGTCATCAAAACTAAAGAATTGAGTGCTAAGACACTTTCTTTGGTTGAAAACCCAGAAACAGCTTTTGTTTAGGAAAATAAATTTTGGTCTCTCTGCGGCTGAAAAATCAGTTTACATATAAAAATCCAGATGTTTCGTTGCTTAGCAGTAAAGTGGATGAAAGCATCAGGTATTCATGGAAAATGTCAACAAACTTGGGGCACTTGTGTGCTAAGACGTTGTCTTTGGTTGAAAAACCCAGAAAATAGCTTTTGTTTAGGAAAATAAGCACTTTTTGGTTCCTCTGTGGGGCTGGAAAATCGCTTCTAAGAGCATAAACTAGATGTTGCTGCTTTCTAGCAGTAATGTGATGAAAGCATCACAGGTATTCATGAAAATGTCAATAAACTTAAAGAATTGAGTGCTAAGACACTTTTGAAGTTGAAAACCCAGAAAGGCTTTTGCTTAGAAATACACTTGGTCTCTCTGGTGGCTGAAAATCAGTTTAAGAGCATAAAATCAGATGTTGCTGCTTCAGTGCGCGATGAAAGCATCAGGTATTCATGAAAATGTCATCAAACTTGTAAGACCAGGTAAGACGTTGTTCCTTTGGTTGAAAAACCTGAAAATAAGCTTTTGTTTAGGAAAGGCACTTTTGTCTCTGCGTAAGCAAAATCAGTTTAAGAGCATAAAAAATTCAGATATTGCTGCTTGAGGCAGTAAAGGATGAAAGCATCAGGTATTCATGAAATGTCATCAAACTTGTAAGAATTGAGCGCGTAAGACACTTTTGGTTTAAAACCCATAAAAATAGCTTTGCTTTAGGAAAATACACTTTGGTCTTCAGGCTGAAAATCAGTTTACAGCATAAACTAGATGTTGCTGCTTTCAGGCAGTAAAGTGATGAAAGCATCAGGTCTCATGAAAACATCAAACTTGTAAGTGAATTGAGTGTTAAGATGGCCTCTTTCTTTTGGTTGAAAACCCAGAAAATAGCTTTTGTTTAGGAAAATACACTTTGTCTCCCAGGGCTGGAAAACGTTTAAGAGCATAAAAAACTAGAGGCGTTGCTTTGAGGGCAGCAAAGATGAAAGCATCAGGTATCTGCATGCAAAAATGTCATCAAATCCTAAGAATTGGAAAGGCATATCTTTTGGTTGGAAACCCAGAAAATGTAGCTTTCGTTTAGAAAATACACTTTGGTCTCTCTGTGGGTTACTGAAAATCAGTTTAAGAGCATAAAACTAGATGTTGCTGTTTGCGCAGTAAAGGAGGAAAGATCAGGTATTCATGAGAAAAACAGCCAACAAACTTGTAAGCAATTTGTAAAAGCAAGACGTTGTTCTTTGGTTGAAAACCCAGAAATAGCTTTTGCTTAGAAAATACACTTTTGGTCTCTATGGGATGGTGAAAAATCGTCATATATAAATCAGATGTTGCTGCTTTCAGCAGTAAAGTGATGAAAGCATCAGGTATTCATGAAAATGTCATCAAATCCGAAGAATTGAGTGTTAAGACACTTCTTTGGTTGAAACCCAGAAAATAGCTTTTAGTTTAGGAAAAAAATACACTCTTTTGGTCTCTCTTCATGGGCTGAAAATCAGTTTAAGGAGCAAAAACTAGGAGGGCTATGCTTTGAGGCAGTAAAAGTGATGAAAGCATCAGGTATTCAAGGAAAAATACCAACAAACTTGTAAGAATTGAGTGCTACATTAATTTTTGCTGAAAACCCAGAAAATAGCTTTTTGCTTTAGGAAAATACACTTTTGGTCTTCTAAGGGTTGAAAATCAGTTAAGGAGTGATAAAAACTAGAGCATGTTGCTTGGAGGCAGTAAAAAGTGATGAAAGCATCAGTATTCATGAAAATGTCATCAAACTTGTAAGAATTGAGTGCTAAAGTGACACTTTTGGCTGGAAAACCCAGAAAATAGCTTTTGTTTAGAAAATACACTTTTTAATCTCGGCTGAAAAATCAGTTTAAGAGCATAAAACTAGATGTTGCTAGCCAGGCAGTAAAGTGATGAAAGCATCAGGTATTCTCATGAAAAATGTCATCGAAAACCTGTAAGACCAGGTGCTAAGACGTTGCCCGGTTGAAAACCCAGAAAATAAGGCTTTTGCTTTAGGAAAAATACACTTTGGTCTCTATGGGCTGAAAACTGCTTAAGAGCATAAAAAACTAGATGTTGCTGCTTTTGAGGCAGTAAAAGTGATGAAAGCATCAGGTATTCATGAAAATGTCATCAAACTTGTAAGAATTGAGTTAAGACACTTTCTTTTATTGAAACCCAGAAATAGCTTTTGTTTAGGAAAAATACACTTTGGTCTCTGCGGGCTTGAAATCAGTTTAAGAGCATAAAATTCAGATGTTGCTGCTTTCAGGTAGTTAAAAGGATGAAAGCATCAGGTATTCATGAAAATGTCATCAAACTTGTAAAGAATTGAGTGCTAAGACACTTCTTTGGTTAAAAAACCCAGAAAATAGCTTTTGTTTAGGCACAAGTACTTTTGGTCTCTGCGGGCTGAAAATCAGTTTATGAGCATAAAAAACTAGATATTGCTGCTTTGAGGCAGTAAAAGGATGAAAGCATCAGGTATTCATGAAAATGTCATCAAACTTGTAAGAATTGAGGCATACCTCTTTGGTTGAAAAGTTCCAGAAAATAGCTTTGTTTAGGAAAATACACTTTGGTCTCTCTAAGGGCTGAAAATCAGTTTAAGAGCATAAAAACTAGATGTTGCTGCTTTGAGGCAGAAGTGATGAAAGCATCAGGTATTCATGAAAAATGTCGTATCAAATCCTAGTACTTGAGTGCTAACATTTTTTGGTTGAAAAACCCAGAAACAGCTTTTGTTTAGGGAAAAATACACTTTTTGGTCTCTCTGCGGTTGAAAATCAGTTTAAGAGCATAAAATCTAGATGTTGTCAAGCAGGTGCAAAAGTGATGAAAAGCATCAGGTATTCGCGAAAATGTCATCAAACTTGTAAGAATTGTGTGCTAAGACGTTGTCTTTTGGTTGAAAACCCAGAAAATAGCTTTTGTTTAGGAAAATACACTTTTGGTCTCTCTGGCGGCTGAAAAATCAGTTTAAGAGCATAAAATCCAGATGTTGCTGCTTTTGAGGCAGTGGAAGTGGCGAAAGCATCAGGTATTCATGAAAATGTCATCAAACTTGTAAGAACTGAGTGCTAAGACACTTTTGCTGAAAACCCAGAAAATAGCTTTTGTTTAGAAAATACACTTTTGGTCACTCTGGCGGGCTGGAAAACTGCTTAAGAGCATAAAAAACTAGATATCATGCTTATAAGTAAAGTGATGAAAGCATCGGCAGATTCATGAAAATGTCATCAAACTTGTAAGAATTGAGTGCTAAGACATTTTCTTTTGCTGAAAACCCAGAAAATAGCTTTTGTTTAGGAAAATACACTTTTGGTCTCTCTATGGCTGAAAATCAGTTTAAGAGCATAAAACTAGATGTTGCTGCTGCTTTCAGGCAGCAAAGTGATGAAAGCATCAGGTATTCATGAAAAATGTCAACAAACTTGTAAGAATGGTGTGCTAAGACGTGTTGTCTTTGGCTAAAAACCCAGAAAATAGCTTTTGTTTAGGAAAATAACACTTTGGTCTTCATGGCTGAAACTGTGCTTAAGAGCATAAAACTAGATGTTGCTGCTTTTGAGGCAGTAAAGTGATGTAAAGCATCAGGTATTCATGAAAATGTCATCAAACTTGTAAGAATTGAGTGCAACACTTTCTTTGGTTGAAAAACCCAGAAAATAGCTTTTTGTTTAGGAAAATACACTTTGGTCTCTGCGGGCTGAAAATCAGTTTAAGACATAAAAACTAGATGCTGCTGCTGCTTTGAGGCGGTAAAGTGATGAAAGCATCAGGTATTCAAGGTGAAAATGTCATCAAACTTGTAAGAATTGAGTGCTAAGACACTTTTGGCTGAAAACCCAGAAAATAGCTTTTGTTTAGGAAAAATACACTTTGGTCACTTCTATGGCTGAAAAATCAGTTTAAGAGCATAAAAATTCAGAGTGTTGCTGCTTTCAGGTGCAAAGTGATGAAAGTTAACAGTATTCATGAAAATGTCAACAAACTTAAGAATTGTGTGTCAAGACGCGTTGTCTTTGGTTGAAAACCCAGAAAATAGCTTTTGTTTAGAAAATACACTTTTGGTCTTCAAGTGGCTGAAAATCAGTTTAAGAGCATAAAAAACTAGATGTTGCTGCTTTTGAGGCAGTAAAGGATGAAAGCATCAGTTATTCATGAAAAATGTTTAACAAACTTGTAAGAAGTGTGTGTTAAGACGCTTTGTCTTGGGTTGAAAACCCGTAAAAAATAGCTTTTGTTTAGAAATACACTTTTGGTCTCTATGGCTGAAAATCAGCTTAAGAGCATAAAACTAGATGTTGTTGCTTTGAGGCAGTAAAGCGGATGAAAAGCATCAGGTATTCATGAAAATGTCATCAAACTTTAAAGAATTGAGTGCTAAGACACTTTTGGTTGAAAACCCAGAAAATAGCTTTTGTTTAGGAAAATACACTTTTGGTCTCTATGGCTAAAATCAGTTTAAGAGCATAAAAATTGATGTTGCTAAGCTTTGAGGCAGGAAGGATGAAAGCATCAGTTATTCATGAAAATGTCATCAAACTTGTAAGAAGTGTGTGCTAAGACGCTAAGCTCTTGGTTGAAAACCCAGAAAATAGCTTTTGTTTAGGAAAATACACTTTGGTCTCTTCATGGCTGAAAAAATCAGCTAAGAGCATAAATCCAGATGTTGCTGCTTGAGGCAGTAAAGGGATGAAAGCATCAGGTATTCATGAAAAATGTCATCAAACTTGTAAGAATTGAGTGCTAACACACTTTTGGGTTGAAACCTGGTAAAATAGCTTTTGTTTAGGAAAATACACTTGGTCTCTGCGGGCTGGAAAAATCTCCGCTTAAGAGCATAAAAATCCAGATGTTGCTGCTTTGTGCGGTAAAGGATGAAAGCATCAGTATTCCATGAAAATGTCATCATCAAAACTTAAGACTCAAAAGCGACGTTGCCTTGGCTGAAAACCCAGAAAATAGCTTTTGTTTGAAAATACACTTTAAGCCCTCTGCGGCTGAAAAATCAGTTTAAGAGCATAAAAAACTGATGTTAAGCGTTGAGGGCAGTAAAGTGATGAAAGCATCAGGTATTCATGAAACAAGTCAATAAACTTGTAAGAATTGAGTGCTAAGACACTTTCTTTGGTTGAAAACCCAGAAAATAGCTTTTTGTTTAGGAAAATACACTTTTGGTCTCATGGGCTGAAAATCAGTTTAAGAGCATAAAAATTAGATGTTGCTGGTTTAGGCAGTAAAGTGATGAAAAGCATCAGGTATTCATGAAATGTCATCAAACTGTAAGAATTGTGTGCTAAGACGTTGTCTTTTGGTTGAAAAACCCAGAAAGTAGCTTTTGTTTAGGAAAATACACTTGGTCTTCGCGGCTGAAAATCAGTTTAAGAGCATAAAAACTAGATGTTGCTGCTTTGAGGCAGTAGCGATGAAAGCATCAGTTATTCATGAAAATGTCACCAAACTTGTAAAGAATTGAGTGCTAAGACACTTTTGGTTGAAAAACCCGGAAAATAGCTTTGTTTAGGAAAATACACTTTGGTCTCTCTCTGCGCTGAAAAATCAGTTTAAGAGCATAAAACTAGATGTTGCTGCTGCGGAGGCAGTAAAGTGATGAAAGCATCAGTTATTCCGCGAAAATGTCATCAAACTTATAAGAATTGAGTGCTAAGACTTTTGGTTGAAAACCCAGAAAATAGCTTTGTTTAGGAAATACACTTTGGTCTCTCTATGGGCTGAAAATCAGTTTAAGAGCATAAAACTCAGATGTTGCTGCTTGAGGCAGTAAAAGTGACAGCATCAGGTATTCATGAAAATATCATCAAACTTGTAAGAATTGATGCTAAGACACTTTCTTTGCTGAAAACCCAGAAAGGCTTTGCTTGGGGAAAATACACTTTGGTCTTCATGGCTGAAAATCAGTTTAAGAGCATAAAACTAGATATTGCTGCTTTGAGGTGGCAGCGATGAAAGCATCAGTTATTCAAGAAAATGTCATCAAACTTGTAAGAATTGAGTTAAGACACTTTCTTTTGCTGAAAACCCAGAAATAGCTTTTTGTTTAGAAAATAGCACCTTTTGGTCTCTATGCAAGGAAAAAATCAGCTTAAGAGCATAAAAACTAGATGTTGCTGTTTTGAGGTAAAGTGGATGAAAAGTAATTGAAAAATGTCATCAAACTGTAAGAATTGTAAAGTTAAGACGTTGCCCTTGGTTGAAAACCCAGAAAATAGCTTTTTGTTTAGAAAATACATCTTGGTCTCTCTTAAGTGGCTGAAAAATCAGTTTAAGAGCATGTAATCCATAGATGTTGCTGCTTTCAGGCAGTAAAGTGATGAAAGCATCAGGTATTCATGAAAATGTCATCAAACTTGTAAGAATTGTGTTAAGACGTTGCCTTTGGTTGAAAACCCAGAAAATAGCTTTGTTTAGGAAAATACATTTTGGTCTCTTATGGCTGAAAAATCAGCTTTAAGAGCATAAAATCTAGATGTTGCTGCTTTGAGGCAGAAGTGATGAAAGCATCAGGTATTCATGAAAATGTCATCAAATCCTAGTAAGAATTGAGTGTTAAGACACTTTCTTTGGTTGAAAAAAACCCAGAAAATAGCTTTGTTTAGGAAAATACACTTTTGGTCTCTATGGCTGAAAATCAGTTTAAGAGCATAAAACTAGATGTTGTTGCTTGAGGCAGTAAAGTGATGAAAGCATCAGTTATTCATGAAAATGTCATCAAACTTGTAAGAATTGAGTGCCAAGACACTTTTGGTTGAAAACCCGTAGGCCAGCTTTTTGTTTAGAGTAACACGCGGTCTTCTTATGGCTGAAAAATCAGTTTAAGAGCATAAAAACTAGATGTTGTTAAGCCAGGCAGTAAAGATGAAAGCACTTCAGGTATTCATGAAAAATGTCATTAAACTTGTAAGAATTATATACACTTTCTTTGAAGTTAAAAAAACCCAGAAAATAGCTTTTACTTAGGAAAAATACACTTTTGGTCTCTCTATGGCTGGGAAAATCAGTTTAAGAGCATAAACTAGATATTGCTGCTTTGAGGCAGTGGTAGATGAAGCATCAGTGGCTCCATGAAAATGCTGTCATCAAACTTAGAAAGAAGCTCTGAGTGCTAAGACACTTTTAAGTTGAAAAACCCAGAAATAGCTTTTGTTTAGGAAAAATACACTTTGGTCTCTCTGCGGCTGAAAATCAGTTTTCTAAGAGCATAAAATTAGATGTTGTTGCTTTCAGGCAGTAAAGTGATGAAAGACCAGGTAGGTTCATGAAAATGTTACCAAACTTGTAAGAGACCAGGTGGCTAAGACGTTGTTCCTGAAGGAAAAACCAGGCCAGGCTATTGTTTAGGAAAATACACTTTTGGTCTCTCATGGCTGAAAAATCAGTTTAAGAGTATAAAAACTAGATGTTGCTGCTTTCAGGGCAGTAAAGGATGAAAGCATCAAAATGCTTGGAAATGTCATCAAACTTGTAAGAATTGTGTAAGCAGACGCGTTGTCTTTGGTTGAAAACCCAGAAAATAGCTTTTGTTTAGGAAAATACACTCCTTTGGTCTCTGCGGGCTGAAAATCAGTTTAAGAGCATAAAACTAGATGTTGCTGTTGAGGCAGTAAAGGATGAAAGCATCATAGTATCTATGAAAATGTCATCAAACTTTGTAAGCACTGAGTGCTAAGACACTTCTTTGCTGAAAACCCAGAAAATAGCTTTGTTTAGAAAATGTTGTACTTTTGGTCTCTGCGGCTGAAATCAGTTTAAGACATCAAAACTAGATGTTGCTGCTTTGAGGCGTAGCGATGAAAGATCAGTATTCATGAAAATGTCATCAAACTTGTAAGAATTGAGTGCTAAGACACTTTCTTTGGGTTGAAACCCAGAAAATAGCTTTTGTTTAGGAAAAATACACTTTTGGTCTCTGCGGGCTGAAAACAGTTTAAGAGCATAAAGTCCAGATGTTGCTGCTTTCAGGCAGTAAAGTGATGAAAGCATCAGGTATTCGCGAAAATGCCATCAAAACTTGTAAGAATTGTGTGCTAAGACGTGGATGGCTGGAAAAACCCAGAAAATTTAGCTTTTGTTTAGGAAAATACACTTTGGGTCTCTCTATGGCTGAAAAATCAGTTAAGATATAAAACTAGATGTTGCTGCTTTACAGCAGTAAAGTGATGAAAGCATCAGGTATTCAAGTGAAAATGTCATCAAATCCTAGGCACGAGTGCTAAGACATCTTCTTTGGTTGGAAAAACCTAGAAAAGGCTTTGTTTAGGAAAATACACTTTTGGTCTTCTAAGTGGCTGAAAATCAGTTTAAGAGCATAAAAATTCAGATGTTGCTGCTTTGAGGCAGTAAAGTGATGAAAGCATCAGGTATTCAAGAAAAATGTCATCAAACTTGTAAGAATTGAGTGCTAAGACTTTCTTGGTTGAAAACCCAGAAAATAGCTTTTGTTTAGGAAAAATACACTTTTGGTCTCTCTCTCTATGGCTGGTGTAATCAGTTTAAGAGCATCAAAACTAGATGTTGCTGCTTTGAGGCGGTAAAGGATGAAAAGTATCAGGTATTCATGAAAATGTCATCAAACTTGTAAGAATCTTGAGTGCTAAGATACTCTTTCTTTTAGTTGAAAACCCAGAAAATAGCTTTCGCTTAGGAAAATACACTTTTGGTCTCTCTTCTATGGCTGGCAAATCAGTTTAAGAGCATAAAAAATCAGATGTTGTTGCTTTCAGGCAGTAAAGTGATGAAAGCATCAGGTATTCATGAAAATGCTCAACAAACTTGTAAGAATTGAGTGCTAAGACACTTTTTGAAGTCGAAAACCCAGAAAATAGTTTTCGTTTAGAAAAATAATTTTGGTCTCTCATGGCTGAAAATCATTTTAAGAGCATAAAACTAGGATGTAGCTGCGCTGAGGCAGTAAAGTGATGAAAGCATCAGGTCATGAAAATGTCATCAAAATCCTAAAGAATTGAGGTTAAGACACTTTTGCTGAAAAACCCAGAAAATAGCTTTTGTTTAGGAAAAATACACTTTTGGTCTCTTCTGCGGGCTGAAAATCAAGTTTAAGAGCATCAAAACTAGATGTTGCTGCTTTTGAGGCGTAAAGTGATGAAAGCATCAGGCATTCATGAAAATGTCATCAAACTTGTAAGTAAATTGAGTGCTATTATCACTTCTTTTGGGTTGAAAACCCAGAAAATAGCTTTTGTTTAGGAAAATACACTTTTGGTCTTCAAGTGGCTGAAAACAGTTTAAGAGCATAAAATAGATGTTGCTGCTTTCAGGCAGTAAAGTGATGAAAGCATCAGGTATTCATGAAATGTCATCAAACTTTGTGGGAATTGTGTACAAGACGTTGTATTTGGTTGAAAAAACCCAGAAAATAGCTTTGTTTAGGAAAATACACTTTTGGTCTCTCTCTATGGCTGAAAAATCAGTTTACATATAAAAAATCCAGATGTTGCTGCTTTTACAGCAGTAAAAGTGATGAAAGATCAGGTCTATGAAAAATGTTATCAGACTTGTAAGAATTGAGTGCTAAGACACTTTCTTTAGGTGGAAACCCAGGAAAATAGCTTTTGTTTAGAAAAATACACTTTTTGGTCTCTTCATGGCTGAAAAATCAGTTTAAGACATAAAACTAGATGTTGTTGCTTTCTAGCAGTAAAGTGATGAAAGCATCAGGTATTCATGAAAATGTTATCAAACTTGTAAGAATTGTGTGCTAAGACGTTGTCTTGGTTGAAAACCCAGAAAATAGCTTTGTTTAGGAAAATACACTTTGGTCTCTCTCTCTCTATGGGCTGAAAATCAGTTTAATATACAAAAACTAGATGCTGTTGCTGCTTTGAGGCAGCAAGTGATGAAAGCATCAGGTATTCATGAAAAATGTCATCAACTAAGAATTGAGTGCTAAGACACTTTCTTTGCTGAAAACCCAGGCTTGGCTTTTGTTTAGAAAAATACACTTTGGTCTCTCTGCTATGGCTGAAAAATCAGTTTAAGAGCATAAAAACTAGATGCTGTTGCTTTTGAGGCGGTAAAGTGATGAAAAGCATCAGGTATTCATGAAAAATGTCATCAAACCAAGAATTGAGTGCTAAGACACCTTTTGCTGGAAAACCCAGAAAATAGCTTTTGTTTAGGAAAAATACACTTTTTGTCTCTCTGCGGCTGGAAAATCAGTTTAAGAGCATAAAAATCCAGATGCTGCTGCTTGCGCGGGTAAAGGATGAAAGCATCAGGTATTCGCGAAAATGTTATCAAACTTTAAGAATTGTGTGCTAAGACGTTGTCTTTGGTTGAAAAAACCCAGAAAATAGCTTTTGCTTAGGAAAATACACTTGGTCTTCATGGCTGAAAATCAGTTTAAGAGCATAAAACTAGATGCTGCTGTTGAGGCAGTAAAGTGATGAAAGCATCAGGTATTCATGAAAAATGTCATCAAACTTGTAAGAATATCTTTTGGTTGAAAACCCAGAAATAGCTTTTGTTTAGGTGAAAAAATACACTTTGGTCTCTATGGCTGAAAATCAGTTTAAGACATAAAACCAGATGTTGCTTTTTGAGGCGTGTAAAGGATGAAAAAGCATCAGGTATTCATGAAAATGTCACCAAACTTGTAAGAATTGAGTGCTAAGACACTTTCTTTGTTGAAAAAACCCAGAAAATAGCTTTTATAGGAAAATACACTTTGGTCTCTATGGCTGAAAATCAGTTTACATAAAAAACTAGATGTTGCTGCTTTGAGCAGTAAAAGTGATGGAAATAATCAGTATTCATGAAAATGTCAACAACTTGTAAGAATTGAGTGCTAAGACTTTTGGTTGAAAACCCAGAAAATAGCTTTTGTTTAGGAAAAATACACTTTGGTCTCTCTCTGCAAGTGGCTGAAAAATCAGTTTACAGCATAAACTAGATGTTGCTGCTTTGAGGCGGTAAAAAGGATGAAAAAGATCAGGTATTCAAAGAAAATGTCATCAAACTTGTAAGAATTGAGTGCTAAGACATCTCTTTGGTTGAAACAGAAGAAAATAGCTTTTGTTTAGGAAAATACACTTTTGGTCTCTCTCGGGCTGAAAATCGGTTTAAGAGCATAAAACTTAGATGTTGCTGCTTCAGGGCAGTAAGTGATGAAAAGCATCAGGTATTCATGAAAATGTCATCAAACTTGTAAAAATTGTGAGTGCTAAGACACTTTATTTGGTTGAAAACCCAGAAAATAGCTTTGTTTAGGAAAAATACACTTTTGAGATACTCTCTCTCTGGGCTTGCCGAAAATCAGCGTTTAAGAGCATAGCATCAAAACTAGATGTTGATGCTGCTGCTTTGAGGCAGTAAAAGTGATGAAAGCATCAGGTATTCTGTGAAAATGTCATCAAACTTAGTAAGCAAATTGGAGAGTGCTAAGACACTTTCTTTGGGTTGAAAACCCAGAAAATAGCTTTTGTTTAGGAAAATACACTTTTGGTCTCTCTGCGGGCTGAAAAACAGTTTAAGAGCATAAAAACTAGATGTTGCTGCTTTCAGGCCAGTAAAGTGATGAAAAGAAAGCATCAGGTATTCATGAAAATGTCATCAAACTTGTAAGAATTGAGTATGAACCCACTTTTATTTGGGTTGAAAACCCAGAAAATAGCTTTTGTTTAGGAAAATACACTTTTTGGTCTCTCTGCGGGCTGAAAAATCAGTTTAAGAGCATAAGAAAATTCAGATCAATAATTTGCTGCTTTCAGGCTAAGGCAGTAAAGTGATGAAAGCATCAGGTATTCATGAAAATGTCATCAAACTTGTAAAGAATGTGAGTGCTAAGGACACTTTATTTGGTTGAGTTGAAAAAAAAAAAAAAAAAAAAAAAATAAAAAAAAAAAAAAAAAAAAAAAAAAAAAAAAAAAAAAAAAAAAAAAAAAAAAAAAAAAAAAAAAAAAAAAAAAAAAAAAAAAAAAAAAAAAAAAAAAAAAAAAACCCAGAAAATAGCTTTTTGTTTGGGAAAAAATACACTTTTTGGTCTCTCTCTTGAGACTGAAAATCAGTTTAAGAGCATAAAACTAGATGTTGCTGCTTTACAGGCAAAGTAAAGTGTAATAAGCATCAGGCCCATTCATGAAAATGTGCATCAAACTTGTAAGAATTGAGTGCTAAGACACTTTCTTTTGGTTGAAAACCCAGAAAAATAGCTTTTGTTTAGGGAAGAAATACACTTTTTGGTCTCTCTGCGGGCTGAAAATCAGTTTAAGAACATCAAAAATCTAGATGTTGCTGCTTTAGAAGCGTCAAAGTGATGAAAGCATCAGGTATTCATGAAAATGTCATCAAACCTTGTAAGAATTGAGTGCTAAGACACTTTCTTTGGGTTGAAAACCCAGAAAATAGCTTTGTTTAGGAAAAATACACTCTCTTACTGTGGTCTCTCTAGGGGCTGAAAAACAGTTTTAAGAGCATCAAAACTAGATGTTGCTGCTTTTGAGGCGTGTAAAGTGATGAAAGCATCAGGTATTCATGAAAATGTCATCAAACTTGTAAGAATTGAGAGTGCTAAAGACGTTTTATTTGGTTGAAAACCCAGAAAATATATAGCTTTTGTTTAGGAAAATACACTTTTGGTCTCTCTCTGCGGGCTGAAAAATGGAAGTTTAAGAGCATAAAAGCAGATGTTGCTGCTTTAAGGCAGTAAAGTGATGAAAGCATCAGGTATTCATGAAAATGTCATCAAACTTTGTAAGAATTGAGTGCTAAAGACACTTGTATCTTTGGTTGAAAAACCCAGAAAATAGCTTTTGTTTAGGAAAAATACACTTTTTGAGGTCTCTCTGCAAGTGGCTGAAAAATCAGTTTAAGAGCATAAAAACTAGATGTTGCTGCTTTCAGGCAGTAAAGTGATGAAAGCATCTGTGGTATTCATGAAAAATGTCATCAAACTTGTAAATTGTGAGTGCTAAGACACTTGTCTTTGGTTAGAAAACCGGCAGAAAATAGCTTTGTTTATAGTGTAGAATACACTTTTGGTCTCTCTGCGGGCTGAAAAATCAGTTTAAGAGCATTAAAAACTAGATGTTGCTGCTTTCAGGGCGAGTAAAGTGATGAAAGCATCAGGTATTCATAGAAAAATGTCATCAAACTTGTAAGAATTGAGTGCTAAAGACGTTGTCTTTGGTTGAAAACCCAGAAAATAGCTTTTTAGTTTAGGAAATATACACTTTTATTGTGGTCTCTGCGGGCTGAAAATCAGTTTAAGAGCATAAAACTAGATGTTGCCGCTTTGAGTAAAAAAGGGATGAAAGATCAGGTATTCATGAAAATGTCAACAAATCCTTGTAAGAATTGGCGCTAAGACACTTTTGGAGTTGAAAACCCAGAAAATAGCTTTTGTTTAGGAAAATATTAATTTTTGGTCTCTATGGCTAAAACCCAAAGCCAAGAGCATAAAATAGATGCTGCTTTTGAGGCGTAAAGTGATGAAAGCATCAGGTATTCATGAAAAATGTCATCAAACTTGTAAAGCGAATTGAGTGCTAAAGACACTTTCTTTGGGTTGAAAAACCCAGAAAATAGCTTTTGTTTAGGAAAATACACCCTTTGGTCTCTCATGGCTGAAAAAAGGCAGTTTAAGAGCATAAAAACTAGATGCTGCTGCTTTCAGAGCAGTAAAAGTGGATAGAAAGCAGCAATGTATTCATGAAAAATGTCATCAAACTCAAAGACTCTGAGTGCTAAGACACTTTCTTTGGCTGAAAACCCAGAAAATAGCTTTGTTTAGGAAAAATACACTTTTTTGGTCTCTCTGCGGGCTGAAAATCAGTTTAAGAGCATAAAAACTAGATGTTGTTGCTTGTCAGGCAGTAAAGTGATGAAAGTATCGCAGCCCGCATGAAAATGTCATCAAATCCTGGTGGGTGACCAAGTAAAGTTAAGACGTTGTCTTTGGTTGAAAAACCCAGAAAATAGCTTTTGTTTAGGAAAAATACACTTTTGGTCTCTCTGGTGGCTGAAAAATCAGCTTAAGAGCATAAAACTAGATGTGTTTGCTGCTTTGAAGGCGAAGTATTAAAGTGATGAAAGCATCAGGTATTCATGAAATTGTCATCAAACTTATAAGAATTGAGTGCTAAGACACTTTCTTTTGGTTGAAAAACCCAGAAAATAGCTTTTGTTTAGGAAAATACACTTTTGAGGTCTTCTATGCGGGCTGAAAAAATCAGCTTAAGAGCATAAAAACTAGATGTTGCTGCTGTTGAGGCGGTAAGAAGAGTGATGAAAGCACCAGGCATTCATGCGAAAAATGTCATCAAACTTGTAAGAATTCGAGTGCTAAGACACTTTCTTTGGGCTGAAAAACCCAGAAAATAGCTTTTTGTTTAGGAAAAATACACTTTTGGTCTCTCTCTTTGAGCTGAAAATCGCAATTTAAGAGCATAAAAACCAGATGTTGCTGCTTCGAGGCAGTAAAGTGATTAAAGCATCGTGTATTCAAGGAAAAAACACCAAACTTAGAAGTGAATTGAGTGCTAAGACACTTTCTTTTGGTTGAAAAACCCAGAAAATAGCTTTTTGTTTAGGAAAATACACTTTTTGTCTCTATGCGGGCTGAAAAAATCAGTTTAAGAGCATAAAAACTAGATCATTGTTACGTTTTGAGGCGTGTAAAGTGATGAAAGCATCAGGTGGCCTTGCGAAAAAATGTCATCAAACTTTGTAAGAATTGAGTGCTAAGACATCTCTCTTTGGGTTGAAAAACCCAGAAAAATAGCTTTTGTTTAGGAAAATACACTTTTGGTCTCTCTTAAGTGGCTGAAAAAAACAGTTTAAGAGCATAAAAACTAGATGTTGCTGCTTTCTTGTAAGTAGTAAAAGTGATGAAAGTACTAGGGTATTCATGCAAAATGTCATCAAACTTGTAAGAATTAAGTGCTAAGACGTTGTATTTGGTTGAAAACCCAGAAAATAACAGCTTTTGTTTAGGAAAATACACTTTTGGTCTCTCTATGGCTGAAAATCGGATTTAAGAGCATAAAAAACTAGATGTTGCTGCTTTGAGGCAGTAAAGTGATGAAAAGCATCAGGTATTCATGAAAATGTCATCAAACTTGTAAGAATTGAGTGCTAAGACACTTTTTTTGGTTGAAAACCCAGAAAATAGCTTTTTGTTTAGGGAAAATATACTTTTGGTCTCTCTAAGTGGCTGAAAAACAGCTTTTAAGAGCATAAAATCACCCTAGATGTTGCTGCTTTTCAGGGCAGTAAAGATGATGAAAGCATCAGGTATCCATGAAAATGTTTTCATCAACTTATAAGAATTGTGTGCTAAAGACGTTTGTCTTTGCTGAAAACCCAGAAAATAGCTTTTTGTTTAGAAAAATACACTTTGGTCTCTCTATGGGCTGAAAATGTGTTTAAGAGCATAAAAATTCAGATGTTGCTGCTTTGAGGCAGTAAAGTTGATGGAGAAAGCATCAGGTATCCATGAAAAATGTCATCAAAACTTGTAAGGATCTGAGTGCTAAGACACTCCTTCTTTGAGTTTGAAAACCCAGAAAATAGCTTTTGTTTAGAAATCTACACTTTGGTCTCTATGGGCTGAAAAATCAGTTTAAGAGCATAAAATTCAGATATTGCTGCTTTGAGGCAGTAAAAGTGATGAAAAAGCATCAGGTATTCATGAAAATGTCATCAAACTTGTAAGAATTGAGTGCTAAGATACTTTCTTTGGTTGAAAAACCCAGAAAAATAGCTTTTTGTTTAGAAAAAATACACTTTTGGTCTCTCATGTGGGCTGAAAATCAGAAGAAGAGCATAAAAATTTAGATGTTGCTGCTTTCAGGTAAGGTAAAAGTGATGAAAAGCATCAGGTGTTCATGAAAAATGTCATCAAACCTAAAGAATTGTGTGCTAAGAGCGTTAGTCTTTGGTTGAAAAACCCAGGTAACAGCTTTTGCTTAGGAAAATACACTTTTGGTCTCTCAGTTTAAAAAATCAGCTTGGAGCATAGGCCCTAAGATGTTATTTGCTGCTTTTCAGGCAGTAAAGATGAAAGCATCAGGTATTCATGAAAATGTCATCAAATCCTGTATAGAATTGTGTGCTAATCAGTTTAAGAGCATAAAATCTAGATGTTGCTGCTTTCAGGCAGTAAAGTGATGAAAGCATCAGGTATTCATGAAAATGTCATCAAACTTGTAGGCAAAATTCTGTGTAAGACGTTGTCTTTGCTGAAAAACCCAGAAAATAGCTTTGTTTAGGAAAAATACACTTTTGGTCTCCATGCGGGCTGAAAATCAGTTTAAGAGCATTAAAAAATTCAGATGTTGCTGCTTTGAGGCAGTAAAGTGATAAGAAAAGCATCAGGTATTCATGAAAATGTCATCAAACCTGTAAAATTGGAGTGCTAAGACACTTTCTTTGGTCAATTTGAAAACCCAGAAAATAGCTTTTGTTTAGAAAATACACTTTTGGTCTCTATGCTGAAAATCAGTTTAAGAGCATAAAAACTAGATGTTGCTGTTTTTGAGGCAGTGTAAAGGATGAAAGCATCAGGTATTCTAATGAAAATGTCATCAAACTTGTAAGAAATTTGAGTGTTAAGACACTTTCTTTGGGTTGAAAAACCCAGAAAATAGCTTTGTTTAGGAAAATACACTTTTACCCCAAAGATCTCTATGGCTGAAAAATCAGTTTAAGAGCATAAAAACTAGGATTGCTGCTTTGAGGCAGACAAAGTGATGAAAGCATCAGGTATTCATGAAAATGTCATCAAACTTGTAAGAATTGAGTGCTAAGACACTTTTGTTTTGGTTTAGAAAACCCAGAAAAATAGCTTTGTTTAGGAAAATACACTTTTGGTCTCTCTGCGGGCTGAAAAACAGTTTAGAGCATAAAACTAGATGTTGCTGCTTTCAGGCAGTAAAGTGATGAAAGCATCAGGTATTCATGAAAATGTCATCAAATTTAGAAGAATTGTGTGCTAAGACGTTGTCTTTGGTTGAAAACCAGAAAATAGCTTTGTTTAGGAAAATACACTTTTGGTCTCTCTGCGGGCTGAAAATCAGTTTAAGAGCATAAAAACTAGATGTTGCTGCTTTGAGGCAGTAAAGGTGATGAAAGCATCAGGTATTCATGAAAATGTCATCAAACTTGTAAGAATTGAGTGCTAAGACACTTTCTTTGGTTGAAAACCCAGAAAATAGCTTTGTTTAGGAAAATACACTTGGTCTCTCTGCGGGCTGAAAATCAGTTTAAGGGCGAGCATAAAAAACTGCTAGATGTTGCTGCTTTGAGGCGGTAAAGTGATGAAAGCATCAGGTATTCATGAAATGTCATCAAACTTGTAAGAATTGAGTGCTAAGACACTTTCTTCAGGCTGGGTTGAAAAACCCAGAAAATAGCTTTTGTTTAGGAAAATACACTTTTTGGTCTCTCTGCGGGCTGAAAATCAGTTTAAAGAGCATATAAAACTAGATGTTGCTGCTTTGAGGCAGTAAAGTGATGAAAGCATCAGGTATTCATGAAAATGTCATCAAACTTGTAAGAATTGAGTGCTAAGACACTTTCTTTGGTTTTAGGATTTGAAAACCAGAAAATAGCTTTTTATTTAGGAAAATACACTTTGGTCTCTCAGCGGGCTGAAAATCAGTTTAAGAGCATAAAACTAGATATTGCTGCTTTGAGGCAGTAGAAAGGATGAAAGCATCAGGTATTCATGAAAATGTCATCAAACTTGTAAGAATTGAGTGCTAAGACACTTTCTTTGGATGAAAACCCAGAAAATAAGCTTTTGTTTAGGAAAATACACTTTTGGCAGGTCTCTCTGCGGGCTGAAAAATCAGTTTAAGAGCATAAAAACTAGATGTTGCTGATTTCAGCAGTAAAAGTGATGAAAGCATCAGGTATTTATGAAAACGTCATCAAACTTGTAAGTATTGAGTGCTAAGACACATTCTTTGGTTGAAAACCCAGATAATAGCTTTTGTTAAGAAATCTCACTTTTGGTCTCTCTACGGGCTGAAAATCAGTTTATATATAAAAATTAGATGTTGCTGCTTTCAGGCAGTAAAGTGATGAAAGCATCAGGTATTCATGAAAATGTCATCAAACTTGTAGAATTCAGGTGCTAAGACACTTTCTTTAGTTGAAAACCCAGAAAATAAGTTTTGTTTAGGAAAATACACTTTTGGTCACTCTGCGGGCTGAAAATCAGTTTAAGAGCATAAAAATTAGATGTTGCTGCTTTCAGTCAGTAAAAGTGATGAACATCAGGTATTCATGAAAATGTCATCACACTTGTAAGAATTGAGTGCTAAGACACTTTCTTTGGTTGAAAACCCAGAAAATAGCTTTTGTTTAGGAAAATACACTTTTGGTCTCTCTGCGGGCTGAAAATCAGTTTAAGAGCATAAAAACTAAATGTTGCTGCTTTCAGGCAGTAAAGTGATGAAAGCATCAGGTATTCATGAAAATGTCATCGAACTTGTAAGAATTGTGTGCTAAGACGTTGTCTTTGGTTGAAAACCCAGAAAATAGCTTTTGTTTAGGAAAATACACTTTTGGTCTCTCTGCGGGCTGAAAATCAGTTTAATAGCATGAAAACTAGATGTTGCTGCTTTGAGGCAGTAAAGTGATGAAAGCATCAGTTATTCATGAAAATGTCATCAAACTTGTAAGAATTGAGTGCTAAGACACTTTCTTTGGTTGAAAACCCAGAAAATAGCTTTTGTTTAGGAAAATACACTTTTGGTCTCTCTGGGCTGAAAATCAGTTTAAGAGCATAAAAACTAGATGTTGCTGCTTTGAGGCAGTAAAGTGATGAAAGCATCAGTTATTCATGAAAATGTCATCAAACTTGTAAATTGAGCTAAGACACTTTCTTTGGTTGAAACCCAGAAAATAGCTTTTGTTTAGGAAAATACGCTTTTGGTCTCTCTGCGGGCTGAAAATCAGTTTAAGAGCATAAAAACTAGATATTGCTGCTTTGAGGCAGTAAAGTGATGAAAGCATCAGGTATTCATGAAAATGTCATCAAACTTGTAAGAATTGAGTGCTAAGACACTTTCTTTGGTTGAAAACCCAGAAAATAGCTTTTGTTTAGGAAAATACACTTTAATGGTCTCTGCGGGCTGAAAATCAGTTAAGAGCATAAAACTAGATGTTGCTGCTTTCAGGCAGTAAAGTGATGAAAGCATCAGGTATTCATGAAAATGTCATCAAACTTGTAAGAATTGAGTGCTAAGACACTTTCTTTGGTTGAAAACCCAGAAAATAGCTTTTGTTTAGGAAAATACACTTTTGTGGTCTCTCTGCGGGCTGAAAAATCAGTTTAAGAGCATAAAACTAGATCTTGCTGCTTTCAGGCAGTAAAGTGATGAAAGCATCAGGTATTCATGAAAATGTCATCAAACTTGTAAGAATTGTGTGCTAAGACGTTGTCTTTGGTTGAAAACCCAGAAAATAGCTTTTGTTTAGGAAAATACACTTTTTGGTCTCTGCGGACTGAAAAATCAGTTTAAGAGCATAAAAAACTAGATGTTGCTGCTTTGAGGCAGTAAAGTGATGAAAGCATCAGTTATTCATGAAAATGTCATCAAACTTGTAAGAATTGAGTGCTAAGACACTTTCTTTGGTTGAAAACCCAGAAAATAGCTTTTGTTTGAGGAAAATACACTTTTGGTCTCTCTGCGTGCTGAAAATCAGTTTAAGAGCATAAAACTAGATATTGCTGCTTTGAGGCAAAGTGATGAAAGCATCAGTTATTCATGAAAATGTCATCAAACTTATAAGAATTGAGTGCTAAGACACTTTCTTTGGTTGAAAACCCAGGAAATAGCTTTTGTTAAGGAAAATACAGTTTTGGTCACTCTGCATGGTGTAACTCAGTTTAAAAGCATAAAAACTAGATGTTGCTGCTTTGAGGCAGTAAAGTGAAAGCATCAGGTATTCATGAAAATGTCATCAAACTTGTAAGAATTGAGTGCTAAGACACTTTCTTTGGTTGAAAACCAGAAATAGCTTTGTTTAGGAAAATACACTTTTGGTCTCTGCGGGCTGAAAATCAGTTTAAGAGCATAAAAACTAGATGTTGCTGCTTTCAGGCAGTAAAGTGATGAAAGCATCAGGTATTCATGAAAAATGTCATCAAACTTGTAAGAATTGTGTGCTAAGACGTTGTCTTTGGTTGAAAAACCAGTAAACAGCTTTAGGTTAGAAAAATACACTTTTGGTCTCACTGAGGGCTAAAAATCAGGTTAAGAGCATAAAAACTAGATGTTGCTGCTTTGAGGCAGTAAAGTGATGAAAGCATCAGTTATTCATGAAAATGTCATCAAACTTGTAAGAATTGTGTGCTAAGAAACTTTCTTTGGTTGAAAACAGAAAATAGCTTTTGTTTAGGAAAAATACACTTTTTGGTCTCTCTGCGTGCTGAAAATCAGTTTAAGAGCATAAAAACTAGATGTTGCTGCTTTTGAGGCAGTAAAGTGATGAAAGCATCAGTTATTCATGAAAATACAATCAAACTTATAAAATTGAGTGCTAAGACACTTTCTTTGGTTGAAACTCCAGAAAATAGCTTTTGTTTAGGAAAATACACTTTTGGTCTCTCTGCGGGCTGAAAAATCAGTTTAAGAGCATAAAACTAGATGTTGCTGCTTTGAGGCAGAAAAGTGATGAAAGCATCAGGTATTCATGAAAATGTCATCAAACTTGTAAGAATTGAGTGCTAAGACACTTTCTTTGGTTGAAAACCCAGAAAATAGCTTTTGTTTAGGAAAATACACTTTTGGTCTCTCTGCGGGCTGAAAATCAGTTTAAAACATAAAAAACTAGATGTTGCTGCTTTCAGGCAGTAAAGTGATGAAAAGCATCAGGTATTCATGAAAATGTCATCAAACTTGTAAGAATTGTGTGCTAAGACGTTGTCTTTGGTTGAAAACCCAGAAAATAGCTTTTGTTTAGGAAAATATACCTTTGGTCTCTCTGCGGGCTGAAAATCAGTTTAAGAGCATAAAAACTAGATGTTGCTGCTTTGAGGCAGTAAAGTGATGAAAGCATCAGTTATTCATGAAAATGTCATCAAACTTGTAAGAATTGAGTGCTAAGACACTTTCTTTGGTTGAAAACCAAGGAAATAGCGTTTGGTTAGGAAAATACACTTATGGTCTCTCTGCGGGCTGAAAATCAGTTTAAGAGCATAAAAACTAGATGTTGCTGCTTTCAGGGAGTAAAGTGATAAAAGCATCAGGTATTCATGAAAATGTCATCAAACTTGTAAGAATTGAGTGCTAAGATACTTTCTTTGGTTGGAAACCAGAAAATAGCTTTGTTTAGGAAAATACACTTTGGTCTCTCTGCGGGCTGAAAATCAGTTTAAGAGCATAAAACTAGATGTTGCTGCTTTCAGGCAGTAAAAGTGATGAAAGCATCAGGTATTCATGAAAATGTCATCAAACTTGTAAGAATTGTGTGCTAAGACGTTGTCTTTGTTGAAAACCAGAAAATAGCTTTGTTTAGGAAAATACACTTTTGGTCTCTCTCTAGGCTGAAAAATCAGTTTAAGAGCATAAAACTAGATGTTGCTGCTTTGAGGCAGTGAAGTGATGAAAGCATCAGGTATTCATGAAAATGTCATCAAACTTGTAAGAATTGAGTGCTAAGACACTTTTTTTGGTTGAAAACCCAGAAAATAGCTTTTGTTTAGGAAAATACATTTTTGGTCTCTCTGCGGGCTGAAAATCAGTTTAAGAGCATAAAAAACTAGATGTTGCTGCTTTCAGGCAGTAAAGTGATGTAAGCATCAGGTATTCATGAAAATGTCATCAAACTTGTAAAAATTGTGTGCTAAGACGTTGTCTTTGGTTGAAAACCCAGAAAATAGCTTTTGTTTAGGAAAATACACTTTTGGTCTCTGCGGGCTGAAAATCAGTTTAAGAGCATAAAAACTAGATGTTGCTGCTTTGAGGCAGTAAAGTGATGAAAGCATCAGTTATTCATGAAAATGTCATCAAACTTGTAAGAATTGAGTGCTAAGACACTTTCTTTGGTTGAAAACCCAGAAAATAGCTTTTTGTTTAAGGAAAATACACTTTTTGGTCTCTCTGCGTGCTGAAAATCAGTTTAAGAGCATAAAACTAGATGTTGCTGCTTTGAGGCAGTAAAAGTGATGAAAGCATCAGTTATTCATGAAAATGTCATCAAACTTATAAGAATTGAGTGCTAAGACACTTTCTTTGGTTGAAAACCCAGAAAATAGCTTTTGTTTAGGAAAATACACTTTAATGGTCTCTCTGCGGGCTGAAAATCAGTTTAAGAGCATAAAAACTAGATGTTGCTGCTTTGAGGCAGTAAAGTGATGAAAGCATCAGGTATTCATGAAAATGTCATCAAACTTGTAAGGGTGAGTGCTAAGACACTTTCTTTGGTTGAAAACCCAGAAAATAGCTTTTGTTTAGGAAAATACACTTTTGGTCTCTCTGCGGGCTGAAAATCAGTTTAAAAGCATAAAAACTAGATGTTGCTGCTTTCAGGCAGTAAAGTGATGAAAGCATCAGGTATTCATGAAAATGTCATCAAACTTGTAAGAATTGTGTGCTAAGACGTTGTCTTTGGTTGAAAACCCAGAAAATAGCTTTTGTTTAGGAAAATACACTTTTGGTCTCTCTGCGTGCTGCAAATCAGTTTAAGAGCATAAAAACTAGATGTTGCTGCTTTGAGGCAGTAAAGTGATGAAAGCATCAGTTATTCATGAAAATGTCATCAAACTTATAAGAATTGAGTGCTAAGACACTTTCTTTGGTTGAAAACCCAGAAAATAGCTTTTGTTTAGAAAATACACTTTTGGTCTCTCTGCGGGCTAAAAATCAGTTTAAGAGCATAAAAACTAGATGTTGCTGCTTTGAGGCAGTAAAGTGATGAAAGCATCAGGTATTCATGAAAATGTCATCAAACTTGTAAGAATTGAGTGCTAAGACACTTTCTTTGGTTGAAAACCCAGAAAATAGCTTTGTTTAGGAAAATAACTTTTGGTCTCTCTTGGGCTGAAAATCAGTTTAAGAGCATAAAAAGCTAGATGTTGCTGCTGTCAGGGAGTAAAGTGATAAAAGGATCAGGTATTCATGAAAATGTCAGCAAACTTGTAAGAAGTGAGTGCTAAGACACTTGCTTTGGTTGGGAACCGAGAAAATAGCTTTCGTTTACGAAAAGACGCTTTTGGTCTCTCTGCGGGCTGAAAAATCAGTTTAAGAGCATAAAAACTAGATATTGCTGCTTTGAGGCAGTAAAGTGATAAAAGCATCAGGTATTCATGAAAATGTCATCAAACTTGTAAGAATTGAGTGCTAAGACACTTTCTTTGGTTGAAAACCCAGAAAATAGCTTTTGTTTAGGAAAATACACTTTTGGTCTCTCTGCGGGCTGAAAATCAGTTTAAGAGCATATAAAAACTAGATGTTGCTGCTTTCAGGCAGTAAAGTGATGAAAGCATCAGGTATTCATGAAAATCATCATCAAACTTGTAAAAATTGTGTGCTAAGACGTTGTCTTTGGTTGAAAACCCAGAAAATAGCTTTTGTTTAGGAAAATACACTTTTGGTCTCTGCGGGCTGAAAATCAGTTTAAGAGCATAAAAACTAGATGTTGCTGCTTTGAGGCAGTAAAGTGATGAAAGCATCAGGTATTCATGAAAATGTCATCAAACTTGTAAAAATTGTGTGCTAAGACGTTGTCTTTGGTTGAAAACCCAGAAAATAGCTTTTGTTTAGGAAAATACACTTTTGGTCTCTCTGCGTGCTGAAAATCAGTTTAAGAGCATAAAAACTAGATGTTGCTGCTTTGAGGCAGTAAAGTGATGAAAGCATCAGTTATTCATGAAAATGTCATCAAACTTATAAGAATTGAGTGCTAAGACACTTTCTTTGGTTGAAAACCCAGAAAATAGCTTTTGTTTAGGAAAATACACTTTTGGTCTCTCTGCGGGCTGAAAATCAGTTTAAGAGCATAAAAACTAGATGTTGCTGCTTTGAGGCAGTAAAGTGATGAAAGCATCAGGTATTCATGAAAATGTCATCAAACTTGTAAGAATTGAGTGCTAAGACACTTTCTTTGGTTGAAAACCCAGAAAATAGCTTTTGTTTAGGAAAATACACTTTTGGTCTCTCTGCGGGCTGAAAATCAGTTTAAGAGCATAAAAACTAGATGTTGCTGCTTTCAGGCAGTAAAGTGATGAAAGCATCTGGTATTCATGAAAATGTCATCAAACTTGTAAGAATTGTGTGCTAAGACGTTGTCTTTGGTTGAAAACCCAGAAAATAGCTTTTGTTTAGGAAAATACACTTTTGGTCTCTCTGCGTGCTGCAAATCAGTTTAAGAGCATAAAAACTAGATGTTGCTGCTTTGAGGCAATAGCGGATGAAAAGCATCAGTTATTCATGAAAATGTCATCAAACTTATAAGAATTGAGTGCTAAGACACTTTCTTTGGTTGAAAAACCCAGAAAATAGCTTTGTTTAGGAAAAAATACACTTTTGGTCTCTCTGCGGGCTGAAAATCAGTTTAAGAGCATAAAAACTAGATGTTGCTGCTTTGAGGCAGTAAAGTGATGAAAGCATCAGGTATTAAAGAAAATGTCATCAAACTTGTAAGAATTGAGAGCTAAGAGACTTTCTTTGGTTGAAAACCCAGAAAATAGCTTTTGTTTAGGAAAAATACACTTTTTGGTCTCTCTGCGGGCTGAAAATCAGTTTAAGAGCATAAAAACTAGATGTTGCTGCTTTCAGGCAGTAAAGTGATGAAAGCATCAGGTATTTCATGAAAATGTCATCAAACTTGTAAGAATTGTGTGCTAAGACGTTGTCTTTGGTTGAAAACCAGAAAATAGCTTTTACTTAGAAAAATACACTTTTGGTCTCACTCTTGCGGCTGAAAATCAGTTTAAGAGCATAAAAACTAGATGTTGCTGCTTTGAGGTAAAAGTGATGAAAAGCATCAGGTATTCATCAACCTGTCATCAAACCTGCAAGAATTGAGTGCTAACACACTTTCTTTGGTTGTACACCCAGCAAATAGCTTTTGTTTAGGAATATACACTTTTGGTCTCTCTGCGGCTGAAAATCAGTTTAAGAGCATAAAAAACTAGATGTTGCTGCTTTCAGGCAGTAAAAGTGATGAAAAGCCATCAGGTATTCATGAAAATGTCATCAAACTTGTAAGAATTGTGTGCTAAGACGTTGTCTTTGGTTGAAAACCCAGAAAATAGCTTTTGTTTAGGAAAATACACTTTTGGTCTCTGCGGGCTGAAAATCAGTTTAAGAGCATAAAAACTAGATGTTGCTGCTTTGAGGCAGTAAAAGTGATGAAAGCATCAGGTATTCATGAAATGTCATCAAACTTGTAAGAATTGAGTGCTAAGACACTTTCTTTGGTTGAAAGCCCTGAAAATAGCTTTTGTTTATGAAAATACACTTTTGATCTCTCTGCGGGCTGAAAATCAGTTTAAGAGCATAAAAACTAGATGTTGCTGCTTTGAGGCGGTAAAGGCAAGAAAGCATCAGGTATTCATGAAAATGTCATCAAACTTGTAAGAATTGAGTGCTAAGACACTTTCTTTGGGTTGAAAACCCAGAAAATAGCTTTTGTTTAGGAAAATACACTTTTGGTCTCTCTGCGGGCTGAAAAACAGTTTAAGAGCATAAAAACTAGATGTTGCTGCTTTCAGGCAGTAAAGTGATGAAAGCATCAGGTATTCATGAAAAAATGTCATCAAACTTGTGGTGAATTGTTAAGACGTTGTCTTTGGTTGAAAACCAGAAAATAGCTTTTGTTTAGGAAATACACTTTGGTCTCTGCATGGACTGAAAATCAGTTTAAGAGCATAAAAAACTAGATGTTGCTGCTTTGAGGCAGTAAAGTGATGAAAGCATCAGGTATTCATGAAAAATGTCATCAAACTTGTAAGAATTGAGTGCTACATTAATTTTCTTTGGTGAAAACCCAGAAAATAGCTTTTGTTAAGGGAAATACACTTTTGGTCTCTCTGCGTGCTGAAAATCAGTTTAAGAGCATAAAAACTAGATGTTGCTGCTTTCAGGCAGTAAAGTGATGAAAGCATCAGGTATTCATGAAAATGTCATCAAACTTGTATAAGAATTATTGTGCTAAGACGTTGTCTTTGGTTGAAAAACCCAGAAAATAGCTTTGTTTAGGAAAATACACTTTTGGTCTCTCTGCGGGCTGAAAATCAGTTTAAGAGCATAAAAACTAGATGTTGCTGCTTTGAGGCGGTAAAGTGATGAAAGCATCAGGTATTCATGAAAATGTCATCAAACTTGTAAGAATTGAGTGCTAAGACACTTTCTTTGGGTTGAAAACCCAGAAAATAGCTTTTGTTTAGGAAAATACACTTTGGTCTCTCTGCCGGCTGAAAAACAGTTTAAGAGCATAAAAACTAGATGTTGCTGCTTTCAGGCAGTAAAGTGATGAAAGCATCAGGTATTCATGAAAATGTCATCAAACTTGTAAGAATTGTGTGCTAAGACGTTGTCTTTGGTTGAAAACCCAGAAAATAGCTTTTGTTTAGGAAAATACACTTTTGGTCTCTCTGCGGGCTGAAAAATCAGTTTAAGAGCATAAAAACTAGATGTTGCTGCTTTGAGGCAGTAAAGTGATGAAAGCATCAGGTATTCATGAACATGTCATCAAACTTGTAAGAATTGAGTGCTAAGACACTTTCTTTGGTTGAAAACCCAGGAAATAGCTTTTGTGTAGGAAAATACACTTTTGTTCTCTCTCCGGGCTGAAAATCAGTTTAAGAGCATAAAAACTAGATATTGCTGCTTTTGAGGCGGTATAAAGTGATGAAAGAAAGCATCAGGTATTCATGAAAATGTCATCAAACTTGTAAGAATTGGAGTGCTAAGACACTTTCTTTGGTTGAAAACCAGAAAATAGCTTTGTTTAGAAAAATACACTTTTGGTCTCTCAGGCTGAAAAATCAGTTTAAGAGCATAAAAACTAGATGTTGCTGCTTTCAGGCAGTAAAGTGATGAAAAGCATCAGGTATTCATGAAAATGTCATCAAACTTGTAAGATTGTGTGTGCTAAGACGTTGTCTTTGGTTGAAAACCCAGAAAATAAATAGCTTTGTTTAGGAAAATACACTTTTTGGTCTCTCTGCGGGCTGAAAAATCAGTTTAAGAGCATAAAAACTAGATATTGCTGCTTTTGAGGCGGTAAAAGTGATGAAAGCATCAGGTATTCATGAAAATGTCATCAAACTTGTAAGAATTGAGTGCTAAGACACTTTCTTTGGGTTGAAAACCCAGAAAATAGCTTTTGTTTAGGAAAATACACTTTTGGTCTCTCTGCGGGCTGAAAAACAGTTTAAGAGCATAAAAACTAGATGTTGCTGCTTTCAGGCAGTAAAAGTGATGAAAAGCATCAGGTATTCATGAAAATGTCATCAAACTTGTAAATTGAGTGCTAAGACACTTTCTTTGGTTGAAAAACCCAGAAAAATAGCTTTTATTTAGGAAAAATACACTTTTGAGGTCTCTCTGCGGGCTGAAAAACAGTTTAAGAGCATAAAAACTAGATGTTGATGCTTTCAGGCAGTAAAGTGATGAAAGCATCAGGTATTCATGAAAATGTCATCAAACTTAGTAGAGAATTGTGTGCTAAGACGTTGTCTTTAGGTTGAAACAGAAAAATAGCTTTGTTTGTGGAAAAATACACTTTTGGTCTCTCTGCGGCGGGCTGAAAATCAGTTTAAGAGCAGCATAAAAACTAGATGTTATTGCTGCTTTGAGGCAGTAAAAAGTGATGAAAGCATCAGGTATTCATGAACATGTCATCAAATCCTTGTAAGGGAATTGAGTGCTAAGACCACTTTTGGTTTGGTTGAAAACCCAGAAAATAACAGCTTTGTATTAGCAGGAAAATCACGCTTTTATTGTGGTCTCTTCAGGGTGGGCTGAAAAATCAGTTTAAGAGCATAAAATCCAGATATTGCTGCTTTGAGGCAGTAAAGTGATGAAAAGCATCAGGTATTCATGAACACATGTCATCAAACTTGTAAGAATTGAGTGCTAAGACACTTTCTTTGGTTGAAAACCCAGAAAATAGCTTTTTGTTTAGGAAAATACACTCCTTTGGTCTCTTCGGCTGCGGGCTGAAAAATCAGTTTAAGAGCATAAAAACTATAGATGTTGCTGCTTTGAAGGCAGTAAAGTGGATAGAAAGCATCAGGTATTCATGAAAGAAAAATGTCATCAAACTTGTAAGAATTGAGTGCTAAGACACTTTCTTTGATTTGAAAACCCAGGAAAATAGCTTTTGTTTTAGGAAAAATACACTTTTGGTCTCTCTGCGTGCTGAAAATCAGTTTAAGAGCATAAAAACTAGATGTTGCTGCTTTCAGGCAGTAAAAATTGATGAAAGCATCAGGTATTCATGAAAAATGTCATCATAAACTTGTAAGAATTGTGTGCTAAGACGTTGTCTTTGGCTGAAAACCCAGAAAAATAGCTTTTGTTTAGGAAAATACACTTTTGTATGTGGTCTCTCTTCTTATGGGCTGAAAATCAGTTTAAGAGCATAAAAACTAGATGTTGCTGCTTTCAGGCAGTAAAGTGATCAAAGCATCAGGTATTCATGAAAAATGTCATCAAACTTGTAAGAACCTTGTGTGCTAAGACGTTGTCTTTTGGTTGAATTTAACCCAAGAAAATAGCTTTGTTTAGGAAAAATACACTTTTGGTCTCTCTGCATGGGCTGGAAAAATCAGTTTAAGAGCATAAAAACTTAGATGTTGCTGCTTTTGAGGCAGTAAAGTGATGAAAGCACTCAGGTATTCATGAAAATGTCATCAAACTTGTAAGAATTGAGTGCTAAGACACTTTCTTGCTGGTTGAAAACCAAAAAATAGCTGGTACGGCTTGTTTTAGGAAAATACACTTTTAAGTCTCTGCTGCGGGCTGGAAAAAAAACAGTTTAAGAGCATAAAAACTCAGATGTTGCTTGCTTTTCAGGCAGTAAAAGTGTATGGAAAAGCATCAGGTATTCATGAAAAATGTCATCAAACTTGTAAGAATTGGTGTTAAGACGTTTTGGTCTTTGGTTGAAAACCCAGAAAATAGCTTTTGTTTAAGAAAATACACTTTTGGTCTCCTCCTGCGGGCTGAAAATCAGTTTAAGAGCATAAAACTAGATGTTGTTGCTGCTTCAGGGCAGTAAAGTGATGAAAGCATCAGGTATTCAAAAG
>JAYMGU010000462.1:12500-35604 GCA_036178185.1 Liparis tanakae | reverse complement strand
GTGTCTTTGACTTCAACCTCCCTTGGCAAGAGGTTTCTCCTGCTCTGAAAGCAGACAAAGCCTTGCAACCATTGGAAAGCACGAAATCCAAGGATGCAAATAATGGAGAAATCTTCAGGACACATTTCTTCCATAAACAAGGAGAGATCTCAGTGAGGGGAATCAGGCTGGGCTCATCCAAAAGATCGCAGTCCAGAAAACAAAGGCCACATGGTGACACAGTTTGATTTCAGAGGACTTGGACTAATCTCACTAGCAGTTCTTTCAATCTGGCATAGCAGTGTCTGAGTGCACTAACCCAAACACTGTTTTTCTTTTTTTTTTTTACAAACGCACGAGGCTCGGCCTAATGGCAGAGCCTGACAAAAATAAGTTCAACTCATTGGTGTTCCTCTCCACGGAAGTCTTTAGTAAAAGGCGAAAGACTTTTGCGTTTTGAAGAGAAACCAAAGTGTTGTCCTCACGCCAAGATCAGAAAGTAACCTAGACCTCCCTCCGATATCTCATGGTGAGCCTCGGGTGACGTGTTCCAGTTCCCAAGCCACACCCACTTACATGTTTAAAGAAGGTTTGCCTACAGCCACACCCATTTTCATATGATGAAAAGGACATTCCAACATGGTCCTCTTTGTTGTCAACTTGGCCATATGGTCCAATTTGATGACTTGATTTCCTTTCATTAGAGGAGGAATCAGGAAGAAGAATACAGGGATTTTCTTTTAAACAATGTTTTTGGAGGGTGCACTGTTCCCAGCAATACTGCAATACCGGGTCAATGCGTGGAGTGAATGAAGCAAGCTCCTTTTTCATCTCCCAATGCTAAAAATCTGCTTAATAAGTTATCCTCATATAGAGGATATATCAGATATTAAACTGATAAGAACAGATACTACACTTGATCTTAGCCAAAAGGCCGAAGCGATGACCACAAATGGTTCGCTTCCAGAGACAACCTCCTGGGACCTTTGTCACTTGTCATGGTGCAGTTGTACTGGGCATAGCATTGGATGCCGCTTAGCACACCCACTCAAGCCCTCCAATTTCTCGCAGATTAGTCTAGTTAAGTGAAGATTATTATCTATCTTTCTTTTTACAATTGCACAAGGCTCAGCCAAATGGAAAAGCTGGCCTAAACTATCTTCATCTCATTGGTGTTCCTCTCCAGACACAGCCCTGCGAACAATCGAAAGCCTGAAATATGAGCACGTTGACGAAGGAAGAATCTTCTGAACACATTAACTCCACAACCAAGGGCAAATAACAGTGATGAGAATCAGATTCAGACCACCCAAAAGACCACACCCCTCTGATGCCTCACTTTCACTTGTCTGGTCAAACTGCATAAGAAAGCCGAGGCCACAATCTGACACAGTTATCAACCAGAAATGGGCAGCGTGTCGGTGTCCACCTCCACATGGGAATCGCTTGGTATTCATTCAACACGACAATCAGGGGAGAGCGCGAACGCAGTCCCCCACTACCAGAAATTATGCAGTCGAGATTCCCACATTTGGGGAATCGCAGTGGTCAGCACAACCGAGTGCAATGGCTGAGCCTCGCTCTGGGTGAACCACCTTCTTGATCATGGTGTCTCCCCTGCCAGGTAAGTATGAGTTGGAACAGACAGAGACAGGAGGCCCATTCTTAGACAAAGCACTCCAGTTCATGGTACACAGATGGTTCAGTGTCTTTGACTTCAACCTCCCTTGGCAAGAGGTTTCTCCTGCTCTGAAAGCAGACAAAGCCTTGCAACCATTGGAAAGCACGAAATCCAAGGATGCAAATAATGGAGAAATCTTCAGGACACATTTCTTCCATAAACAAGGAGAGATCTCAGTGAAGGAATCAGGCTGGGCTCATCCAAAGATCGCAGTCCAGAAAACAAAGGCCACATGGTGACACAGTTTGATTTCAGAGGACTTGGACTAATCTCACTAGCAGTTCTTTCAATCTGGCATAGCAGTGTCTGAGTGCACTAACCCAAACACTGTTTTTCTTTTTTTTTTTTACAAACGCACGAGGCTCGGCCTAATGGCAGAGCCTGACAAAAATAAGTTCAACTCATTGGTGTTCCTCTCCACGGAAGTCTTTAGTAAAAGGCGAAAGACTTTTGCGTTTTGAAGAGAAACCAAAGTGTTGTCCTCCCGCCAACACCACAAAGTACCCTAGACCTCCCTCCGATATCTCATGGTGAGCCTCGGGTGACGTGTTCCAGTTCCCAAGCCACACCCACTTACATGTTTAAAGAAGGTTTGCCTACAGCCACACCCATTTTCATATGATGAAAAGGACATTCCAACATGGTCCTCTTTGTTGTCAACTTGGCCATATGGTCCAATTTGATGACTTGATTTCCTTTCATTAGAGGAGGAATCAGGAAGAAGAATACAGGGATTTTTCTTTTAAACAATGTTTTTGGAGGGTGCACTGTTCCCAGCAATACTGCAATACCGGGTCAATGCGTGGAGTGAATGAAGCAAGCTCCTTTTTCATCTCCCAATGCTAAAAATCTGCTTAATAAGTTATCCTCATATAGAGGATATATCAGATATTAAACTGATAAGAACAGATACTACACTTGATCTTAGCCAAAAGGCCGAGAAGCGATGACCACAAATGGTTCGCTTCCAGAGACAACCTCCTGGGACCTTTGTCACTTGTCATGGTGCAGTTGTACTGGGCATAGCATTGGATGCCGCTTAGCACACCCACTCAAGCCCTCAATTTCTCGCAGATTAGTCTAGTTAAGTGAAGATTATTATCTATCTTTCTTTTTACAATTGCACAAGGCTCAGCCAAATGGAAAAGCTGGCCTAAACTATCTTCATCTCATTGGTGTTCCAGACACAGCCCTGCGAACAATCGAAAGCCTGAAATATGAGCACGTTGACGAAGGAAGAATCTTCTGAACACATTAACTCCACAACCAAGGGCAAATAACAGTGATGAGAATCAGATTCAGACCACCCAAAAGACCACACCCCTCTGATGCCTCACTTTCACTTGTCTGGTCAAACTGCATAAGAAAGCCGAGGCCACAATCTGACACAGTTATCAACCAGAAATGGGCAGCGTGTCGGTGTCCACCTCCACATGGGAATCGCTTGGTATTCATTCAACACGACAATCAGGGGAGCGCGAACGCAGTCCCCCACTACCAGAAATTATGCAGTCGAGATTCCCACATTTGGGGAATTCGCAGTGGTCAGCACAACCGGAGTGCAATGGCTGAGCCTCGCTCTGGGTGAACCACCTTCTTGATCATGGTGTCTCCCCTGCCAGGTAAGTATGAGTTGGAACAGACAGAGACAGGAGGCCCATTCTTAGACAAAGCACTCCAGTTCATGGTACACAGATGGTTCAGTGTCTTTGACTTCAACCTCCCTTGGCAAGAGGTTTCTCCTGCTCTGAAAGCAGACAAAGCCTTGCAACCATTGGAAAGCACGAAATCCAAGGATGCAAATAATGGAGAAATCTTCAGGACACATTTCTTCCATAAACAAGGAGAGATCTCAGTGAGGGGAATCAGGCTGGGCTCATCCAAAAGATCGCAGTCCAGAAAACAAAGGCCACATGGTGACACAGTTTGATTTCAGAGGACTTGGACTAATCTCACTAGCAGTTCTTTCAATCTGGCATAGCAGTGTCTGAGTGCACTAACCCAAACACTGTTTTTCTTTTTTTTTTTTACAAACGCACGAGGCTCGGCCTAATGGCAGAGCCTGACAAAAATAAGTTCAACTCATTGGTGTTCCTCTCCACGGAAGTCTTTAGTAAAAGGCGAAAGACTTTTGCGTTTTGAAGAGAAACCAAAGTGTTGTCCTCCGCCAAGATCAGAAAGTAACCTAGACCTCCCACTCCGATATCTCATGGTGAGCCTCGGGTGACGTGTTCCAGTTCCCAAGCCACACCCACTTACATGTTTAAAGAAGGTTTGCCTACAGCCACACCCATTTTCATATGATGAAAAGGACATTCCAACATGGTCCTCTTTGTTGTCAACTTGGCCATATGGTCCAATTTGATGACTTGATTTCCTTTCATTAGAGGAGGAATCAGGAAGAAGAATACAGGGATTTTTCTTTTAAACAATGTTTTTGGAGGGTGCACTGTTCCCAGCAATACTGCAATACCGGGTCAATGCGTGGAGTGAATGAAGCAAGCTCCTTTTTCATCTCCCAATGCTAAAAATCTGCTTAATAAGTTATCCTCATATAGAGGATATATCAGATATTAAACTGATAAGAACAGATTTTTTTTTTTTTTTTTTTTTATTATGAAAATTCTTTACACAACTCAAATTTACACACATTTACAACTTTCCATTTTCACAAATAACCCAAAAGAAACATTCAAAAATACTTTCAATTACAAGATTCTGAAGACCCACAGGGAAACCTGTACAAATTATGTTCTTAACGCCCTAAGCGACAGAAACAAACATATCGTCTCGCACCTCAAGGAGTCCCCCATCTCCACCCTAACCCCCCTTTCCATCTTTCCAGGGCAGCATGCTTCCCCCACTTCCTGATGTCCCTTTCCACCCTCCCCTTTATCTCCATTTCTATCCTCTTCAACACCCCCTGCAAGCTAGTCTTTGTGTTTTTCACCACCAGTTCCTGCCTTGCTCTCCACAAACCCCTTTTCACCAGACTCATTACAAGCCAGGTTAGTAAAAAGGTCCTTCCCACACCCACCCCTCTCTCCACCCTCATCCACGTCAGTTTAAACCCTGGGACTATGTGATCAATCCAGGTTTTTGCTCTGCCCCATACCCCTCTAGCAAAGGGGCAGTCCCACATAACATGCCTGATGGTTTCCTCCCCAGCACAGCTCTCTCTAGGGCACACCGGGGATGTTGCTAACCCATGCCGGAACATCACCTCTTTCACTGGCAGCCCCTTGTGGAGGCACAACCAATTGAGGTCTTTGAGCCCATTGTCCAAGCCCCGTGGCTGAATCCCCCTCCAAATCTTTGATGGGATCCCAACGACTACCGGTGTCACCGTTTTTTGCCTGCCTACTTTGTACAGCAACCTGTGGTTGCATCTAGTCTCCGTTGCTGATGCCTCGGGATGTGCCCGCAGCCATCTCGCCGCATGTTGAAAGTGCCATGGCTGCTGCTCGACCCGGGGTGCTAAATTGCTCCAGTCCAGCATATGCCTGGCCTGGTACGAAAAAAATAGCCGCAGGAAAAATCCCGATGGATGAGCGACTGGAGCCGACAACTCCGTGCACAGAAAGGAAACAAAAATACAGTCCAGCTTAAGCGGGAGGTGTGGCACGTCTCTCCCCCCTGCTTCAATCCCAGCCAGCATGCGGGCCCTGGCCACATACTCGTGTCTTCCGCCCCATAAAAAGCCAAACACAAGACGCATGAGAGGCCTTCTCATGCTGACTGGCATCGGGTAGATGTATGCCAAATAAAGAAGAGACGGCAAAACGTCTACCTTCAGAACAAGTACCTTCCCTATCAGAGACAGGCACCTGCCTTTCCAGAGATTAAACCTCTTCTCAACTGCCAAAAGGCGCCTGGTCCAGTTCTCCGAGGCACTATTGGATGTACCAAAGTTTATCCCCAGTACCCTCAGGGGTCCTTTGCAACGCGGCAGGCCTCCTGGTACCTCAGTTCTGTCCTTCCACCGGCCAAAGAACTTGACCGAGGACTTTGCACGATTTAAACTAGAGCCCGCCACCTGACCGAATCTATGGAAAATCTCTAAGGATCGAATCAGGGAGGCATCGTCGTCTAGCAGCAGTGTGGTGTCATCTGCATACTGCGACAATTTGACGCGTAGCCCCCCGCTACCAGGTACCAGGAGTCCTTTGATTCCTTGGTCAGCACGAATAGCGGCTGCCAGGGGCTCCATGTAAAGGATGTAAAGCAGAGGTGAGAGCGGACACCCCTGTCTTACCCCTGTGTGCAACCTGAAGACCTCTCCTAGGTGGCCGTTGACTGAAACTATGCTCCTCACACCTGTGTACAATACACGTAGCCATCCTACAAAACCCTGACCGAAACCTAACTGGCTTAAAACCCTAAACATAAAACCCCAATTCACCCTGTCAAAAGCCTTAGCCTGGTCGAGACCGACCATCATAAGTGGCAGGTGCCGGTCTTCCACCCAAGCAATAGTGTCCCGAATGAGCTGAAGATTCCACCTCACTGAACGCCCCACCACTCCACATGTCTGGTCCACATGGACCACGTGAGGAAGTGCTCTGCCCAGACGATCCGCCAGTACCTTTGCTAGGAGTTTATAATCAACACACAACATGGTCAGTGGCCGCCAGTTTCCTAGATCAGTGTGATCCCCCTTCTTAAAAAGAAGGGAAATAACTCCAGTGGCCAAAGATCCTCCCAACGCACCAGTTAGGAGTATAGCGGACAACACCTCTAAAACTACCGGCCCGAGCATATCCCAAAACTTTAGATAGAACTCTGCTGGTAGCCCATCTATACCGGGTACCTTACGCCTATTCATTCTCCGGAGAGCACCTTCAAGTTCTTCGAGGGTGAGCGGGCCCTCCATGGCCTGTGCTATGTCTGCTGGCACCCGCCGGCTCAACAATTTGAGGAAATCTTGCCCCCCACCTACATCTAATTCTTTCCCTGCAAAACTTGTGCTGTAGTATTCTGTGGTGACCTTCACCATCTCACCCACATCATACACAATCCTACCCTGTTTTTCCTTTACCCCGGACATTACCTGTTTTGCCCTTTTAGCCCGTAATGAGCTGAAAAAGGCAGCGGAACACGTCTCCGAGCTCTCAATATACTTGTCCCGCGAGCGCAGCAAGCATTTTCTGGCCCTACGCTCATAGACATCCCTAAGCTGTGCTTTGAGGGTGTCGCAAGCCTGCTGATTTACAGTGCCTCCGCAGTTTGCCTTGGCGTACTCCACCTCGAGAAGGCACTGCAACCGAAACACCTCCCTCCTTTCCCGCCTCGCCTTCCTCTTACAGTATTTTAGACAATAATACTTTATCCGTTCCTTGACGACCTCCCACCACTCAATTACTCCCAGACCCATTATCCTCAATCCTACCAGTCCTCTGAAGAAAAATCGGAAATGCTGATTAAATCTATCCTCCTCCAATATGCTGATGTTGAGGCGCCAAAAACCGGTCCCAAACACTGGTGCGCAAGAGCGCACCTCCAGCAGCAGTCCATCATGGTCGGAGAAACACACAGGGAGAAGTCTGCCTGACAATAAACTTAAAGATTTTGAAAGAAAAATGTAGTCCAGACGTTTAACTACCCCCCTTGAGTTGCGCCATGTGGGACCAGTTACCTGCGGCTTTGTTCCCTTCGCACCATCAACCAGGCCATATTTGGCCATTAGGTTGGAAATGATAATGTCACTGGTATCACCCCCCTTCCCTAACTCCACGTTAAAATCCCCCCCTAAAATAACCTGCCTATTGGTGGCGAGATGCGGTTCCAGTTGGGCAACCATAGCTATCCTGTCTTTTGGAGTTTGTGGCCCATAGACTACAATTACCCGAAGTTTGACTGACCCCCATGTTATGTCTGCACCCATCGACCTTCCCTGGACAATCACAAATGAAGCCTCGAGCGAGATTTCTTTAAATCCAAATAAAATACCAACCCCCGAAGAGTGGACCCCCCCTACGCTCCAGACTGAATTCCCATTGGTCCACTCACTCGTAAAAACCCCAATATCCCCTTGGTCCCGCAGATGAACCTCCTGCATAAAACAAATTGCAGTATGATGCGAGTTCACAAAATCATAAACAACCCTTCTTTTCACTGAGTCCCTCATTCCTCTTACATTTAAAGACATCACTTTTACTGAACCCATAATACAGAAGTAAAGAGTTCTAAATCAAAATCCAGTACCCTCAGGAGCCAAAATTGTCCTTATCCATCTCTTCAGCCCAGGAAAAGGGCCCTGTGTTGGGCGAATTAGATGGTCTTCCGGGCCCATCATAAGCGTCTTCTCCCAAAGGTGATTCCAGCATGGGCAGACCCAAAGGGAGGTCCAACTCTAGCCTCAATTCTTCAGTTAGCATAGCAACTGCGTCCCCCATAACGTGTACTAAACCCTCCCCAACCTTTTCAACTGGGCCCCCACCATCTTCTTCATCAGCAGCTCTCCTTTGCTGCCCTGCTCCGTCTTCAGTCCCACCCTCAAACCCTCCCTTTTTTGCCTGCCCATCCATGCTTTCCTTCTTTGATTTTTTGCTACACGCCCCCTCCCCATTCTCTCCATTCTCCGTTTGGTGACGTTCTCCGAAAACCTGCGAGACCTTCCGCGCCCCTGGCTTTGGTGAGGAGGAAACTGCTACAGGTGTGGGTCCGGAACCCCCTCCCCCACGCCGTCGGTAGATTCTTGCGCCCCCACATCTGCTTCTAGCTCTACACGAGGCACTGCACCAACTCCACTCTCTGCAGTTATCACACCTGCTCCCCTTTGTAATGGGCACTCCTGGGCATGCCCCGATTTTCCCGCCCCTTCTCCATGAAGGACACCAGTAGGTTTGACAACCTCTGCAAAAGTTCTCTTCCGACTTGGACAGCTCCGGAACAGGTGGCCGGACTCACCGCATCCATGGCAAGTTTTTTCCACCGTGCAGTCCTTAACTGAGTGTCCAGTCTGCCCACAGAACCGACAACGATCTCCAGCACAGCCTGCATCGTTATGGCCGGACTGCCTGCATTTCCTACAAAAAGCTGGTTGGCGCGCGGAGAAAAGGTATCCACGATCAACCCCAAGGCTAAAAATGGCAGGGGGGTGTGCTAGGCCATCTGGCCCATTCGGGTCTTCATGCAACAGCACCTGAAACTGACGCCGCCCAGTCCAGAATCCAAGGGGGTCCTTAATGTGCCGAGCTTTTGTCACCACATCGCCATACTGGCCCAAAAAATGGAACAGGGCTTCATCAGTAATAAAAGGGTTGTACATGTGTACTGACACAACTCTGAAGTTCGGTCTGTCGAGATTTAAGACCGTGTAGCAGGATAACGGGCTCACCCCGGCTTCTCTTCTGCAGTCTTCAGCCACTCTTCTGTAGGTGAAGTCGTCAAACAGGGTTACATCAAAACTTTTCTCCTGCTGGTTCCACTGGATGCAGCAAACCTCCTCAATCTTCAAGTGCAGTTGTCCGATGATGACTTCTTTTCCAAAAAAAATTCTTGATCGCACTTTGTCCTCTTCTGTCTTTGCCTGGAACCGTAGCGTGTACCTCAGCCCAACCTTTGGAATCTGCTGCTCGTAAGCAGCCATTGTCCCGTCAACGTGAACTCACTATGAAGTAGTTCTCTGCTTCCACCACTTGATCTTAGCCAAAAGGCCGAGAAGCGATGACCACAAATGGTTCGCTTCCAGAGACAACCTCCTGGGACCTTTGTCACTTGTCATGGTGCAGTTGTACTGGGCATAGCATTGGATGCCGCTTAGCACACCCACTCAAGCCCTCCAATTTCTCGCAGATTAGTCTAGTTAAGTGAAGATTATTATCTATCTTTCTTTTTACAATTGCACAAGGCTCAGCCAAATGGAAAAGCTGGCCTAAACTATCTTCATCTCATTGGTGTTCCTCTCCAGACACAGCCCTGCGAACAATCGAAAGCCTGAAATATGAGCACGTTGACGAAGGAAGAATCTTCTGAACACATTAACTCCACAACCAAGGGCAAATAACAGTGATGAGAATCAGATTCAGACCACCCAAAAGACCACACCCCTCTGATGCCTCACTTTCACTTGTCTGGTCAAACTGCATAAGAAAGCCGAGGCCACAATCTGACACAGTTATCAACCAGAAATGGGCAGCGTGTCGGTGTCCACCTCCACATGGGAATCGCTTGGTATTCATTCAACACGACAATCAGGTAAGAGAGCGAACGCAGTCCCCCACTACCAGAAATTATGCAGTCGAGATTCCCACATTTGGGGAATTCGCAGTGGTCAGCACAACCGGAGTGCAATGGCTGAGCCTCGCTCTGGGTGAACCACCTTCTTGATCATGGTGTCTCCCCTGCCAGGTAAGTATGAGTTGGAACAGACAGAGACAGGAGGCCCATTCTTAGACAAAGCACTCCAGTTCATGGTACACAGATGGTTCAGTGTCTTTGACTTCAACCTCCCTTGGCAAGAGGTTTCTCCTGCTCTGAAAGCAGACAAAGCCTTGCAACCATTGGAAAGCACGAAATCCAAGGATGCAAATAATGGAGAAATCTTCAGGACACATTTCTTCCATAAACAAGGAGAGATCTCAGTGAGGGGAATCAGGCTGGGCTCATCCAAAAGATCGCAGTCCAGAAAACAAAGGCCACATGGTGACACAGTTTGATTTCAGAGGACTTGGACTAATCTCACTAGCAGTTCTTTCAATCTGGCATAGCAGTGTCTGAGTGCACTAACCCAAACACTGTTTTTCTTTTTTTTTTTACAAACGCACGAGGCTCGGCCTAATGGCAGAGCCTGACAAAAATAAGTTCAACTCATTGGTGTTCCTCTCCACGGAAGTCTTTAGTAAAAGGCGAAAGACTTTTGCGTTTTGAAGAGAAACCAAAGTGTTGTCCTCCCGCCAAGATCAGAAAGTAACCTAGACCTCCCACTCCGATATCTCATGGTGAGCCTCGGGTGACGTGTTCCAGTTCCCAAGCCACACCCACTTACATGTTTAAAGAAGGTTTGCCTACAGCCACACCCATTTTCATATGATGAAAAGGACATTCCAACATGGTCCTCTTTGTTGTCAACTTGGCCATATGGTCCAATTTGATGACTTGATTTCCTTTCATTAGAGGAGGAATCAGGAAGAAGAATACAGGGATTTTTCTTTTAAACAATGTTTTTGGAGGGTGCACTGTTCCCAGCAATACTGCAATACCGGGTCAATGCGTGGAGTGAATGAAGCAAGCTCCTTTTTCATCTCCCAATGCTAAAAATCTGCTTAATAAGTTATCCTCATATAGAGGATATATCAGATATTAAACTGATAAGAACAGATTTTTTTTTTTTTTTTTTTTATTATGAAAATTCTTTACACAACTCAAATTTACACACATTTACAACTTTCCATTTTCACAAATAACCCAAAAGAAACATTCAAAAATACTTTCAATTACAAGATTCTGAAGACCCACAGGGAAACCTGTACAAATTATGTTCTTAACGCCCTAAGCGACAGAAACAAACATATCGTCTCGCACCTCAAGGAGTCCCCCATCTCCACCCTAACCCCCCTTTCCATCTTTCCAGGGCAGCATGCTTCCCCCACTTCCTGATGTCCCTTTCCACCCTCCCTTTATCTCCATTTCTATCCTCTTCAACACCCCCTGCAAGCTAGTCTTTGTGTTTTTCACCACCAGTTCCTGCCTTGCTCTCCACAACCCCTTTTAACCAGACTCGTTACAAGCCAGGTTAGTAAACAGGTTCTACACACTCTCCACACTCTCTCCACCCTCATCCACGTCAGTTTAAACCCTGGGACTATGTGATCAATCCAGGTTTTTGCTCTGCCCCATACCCCTCTAGCAAAGGGGCAGTCCCACATAACATGCCTGATGGTTTCCTCCCCAGCACAGCTCTCTCTAGGGCACACCGGGATGTTGCTAACCCATGCCGGAACATCACCTCTTTCACTGGCAGCCCCTTGTGGAGGCACAACCAATTGAGGTCTTTGAGCCCATTGTCCAAGCCCCGTGGCTGAATCCCCCTCCAAATCTTTGATGGGATCCCAACGACTACCGGTGTCACCGTTTTTTGCCTGCCTACTTTGTACAGCAACCTGTGGTTGCATCTAGTCTCCGTTGCTGATGCCTCGGGATGTGCCCGCAGCCATCTCGCCGCATGTTGAAAGTGCCATGGCTGCTGCTCGACCCGGGGTGCTAAATTGCTCCAGTCCAGCATATGCCTGGCCTGGTACGAAAAAAATAGCCGCAGGAAAAATCCCGATGGATGAGCGACTGGAGCCGACAACTCCGTGCACAGAAAGGAAACAAAAATACAGTCCAGCTTAAGCGGGAGGTGTGGCACGTCTCTCCCCCCTGCTTCAATCCCAGCCAGCATGCGGGCCCTGGCCACATACTCGTGTCTTCCGCCCCATAAAAAGCCAAACACAAGACGCATGAGAGGCCTTCTCATGCTGACTGGCATCGGGTAGATGTATGCCAAATAAAGAAGAGACGGCAAAACGTCTACCTTCAGAACAAGTACCTTCCCTATCAGAGACAGGCACCTGCCTTTCCAGAGATTAAACCTCTTCTCAACTGCCAAAAGGCGCCTGGTCCAGTTCTCCGAGGCACTATTGGATGTACCAAAGTTTATCCCCAGTACCCTCAGGGGTCCTTTGCAAAGCGGCAGGCCTCCTGGTACCTCAGTTCTGTCCTTCCACCGGCCCAAAGAACTTGACCGAGGACTCTGCACGATTTAAACTAGACGCCGCCCCCTGACCGAATCTATGGAAAATCTCTAAGGATCGAATCAGGGAGGCATCGTCTGTCTAGCAGCAGTGTGGTGTCATCTGCATACTGCGACAATTTGACGCCAGTAGCCCCCCGCTACCAGGTACCAGGAGTCCTTTGATTCCTTGGTCAGCACGAATAGCGGCTGCCAGGGGCTCCATGTAAAGGATGTAAAGCAGAGGTGAGAGCGGACACCCCTGTCTTACCCCTGTGTGCAACCTGAAGACCTCTCCTAGGTGGCCGTTGACTGAAACTATGCTCCTCACACCTGTGTACAATACACGTAGCCATCCTACAAAACCCTGACCGAAACCTAACTGGCTTAAAACCCTAAACATAAAACCCCAATTCACCCTGTCAAAAGCCTTAGCCTGGTCGAGACCGACCATCATAAGTGGCAGGTGCCGGTCTTCCACCCAAGCAATAGTGTCCCGAATGAGCTGAAGATTCCACCTCACTGAACGCCCCACCACTCCACATGTCTGGTCCACATGGACCACGTGAGGAAGTGCTCTGCCCAGACGATCCGCCAGTACCTTTGCTAGGAGTTTATAATCAACACACAACATGGTCAGTGGCCGCCAGTTTCCTAGATCAGTGTGATCCCCCTTCTTAAAAAGAAGGGAAATAACTCCAGTGGCCAAAGATCCTCCCAACGCACCAGTTAGGAGTATAGCGGACAACACCTCTAAAACTACCGGCCCGAGCATATCCCAAAACTTTAGATAGAACTCTGCTGGTAGCCCATCTATACCGGGTACCTTACGCCTATTCATTCTCCGGAGAGCACCTTCAAGTTCTTCGAGGGTGAGCGGCCCTCCATGGCCTGTGCTATGTCTGCTGGCACCCGCCGGCTCAACAATTTGAGGAAATCTTGCCCCCACCTACATCTAATTCTTTCCTGCAAAACTTGTGCTGTAGTATTCTGTGGTGACCTTCACCATCTCACCCACATCATACACAATCCTACCCTGTTTTTCCTTTACCCCGACATTACCTGTTTTGCCCTTTTAGCCCGTAATGAGCTGAAAAAGGCAGCGGAACACGCCTCCGAGCTCTCAATATACTTGTCCCATGCCGCAAGAGCAAGCATTTTCTGGCCCTACGCTCATAGACATCCCTAAGCTGTGCTTTGAGGGTGTCGCAAGCCTGCTGATTTACAGTGCCTCCGCAGTTTGCCTTGGCGTACTCCACCTCGAGAAGGCACTGCAACCGAAACACCTCCTCCTTTCCCGCCTCGCCTTCCTCTTACAGTATTTTAGACAATAATACTTTATCCGTTCCTTGACGACCTCCCACCACTCAATTACTCCCAGACCCATTATCCTCAATCCTACCAGTCCTCTGAAGAAAAATCGGAAATGCTGATTAAATCTATCCTCCTCCAATATGCTGATGTTGAGGCGCCAAAAACCGGTCCCAAACACTGGTGCGCAAGAGCGCACCTCCAGCAGCAGTCCATCATGGTCGGAGAAACACACAGGGAGAAGTCTGCCTGACAATAAACTTAAAGATTTTGAAAGAAAAATGTAGTCCAGACGTTTAACTACCCCCCTTGAGTTGCGCCATGTGGGACCAGTTACCTGCGGCTTTGTTCCCTTCGCACCATCAACCAGGCCATATTTGGCCATTAGGTTGGAAATGATAATGTCACTGGTATCACCCCCCTTCCCTAACTCCACGTTAAAATCCCCCCCTAAAATAACCTGCCTATTGGTGGCGAGATGCGGTTCCAGTTGGGCAACCATAGCTATCCTGTCTTTTGGAGTTTGTGGCCCATAGACTACAATTACCCGAAGTTTGACTGACCCCCATGTTATGTCTGCACCCATCGACCTTCCCTGACAATCACAAATGAAGCCTCGAGCGAGATTTCTTTAAATCCAAATAAAATACCAACCCCCGAAGAGTGGACCCCCCCTACGCTCCAGACTGAATTCCCATTGGTCCACTCACTCGTAAAAACCCCAATATCCCCTTGGTCCCGCAGATGAACCTCCTGCATAAAACAAATTGCAGTATGATGCGAGTTCACAAAATCATAAACAACCCTTCTTTTCACTGAGTCCCTCATTCCTCTTACATTTAAAGACATCACTTTTACTGAACCCATAATACAGAAGTAAAGAGTTCTAAATCAAAATCCAGTACCCTCAGGAGCCAAAATTGTCCTTATCCATCTCTTCAGCCCAGGAAAAGGGCCCTGTGTTGGGCGAATTAGATGGTCTTCCGGGCCCATCATAAGCGTCTTCTCCCAAAGGTGATTCCAGCATGGGCAGACCCAAAGGGAGGTCCAACTCTAGCCTCAATTCTTCAGTTAGCATAGCAACTGCGTCCCCCATAACGTGTACTAAACCCTCCCCAACCTTTTCAACTGGGCCCCCACCATCTTCTTCATCAGCAGCTCTCCTTTGCTGCCCTGCTCCGTCTTCAGTCCCACCCTCAAACCCTCCCTTTTTTGCCTGCCCATCCATGCTTTCCTTCTTTGATTTTTTGCTACACGCCCCCTCCCCATTCTCTCCATTCTCCGTTTGGTGACGTTCTCCGAAAACCTGCGAGACCTTCCGCGCCCCTGGCTTTGGTGAGGAGGAAACTGCTACAGGTGTGGGTCCGGGAACCCCCTCCCCCACGCCGTCGGTAGATTCTTGCGCCCCCACATCTGCTTCTAGCTCTACACGAGGCACTGCACCAACTCCACTCTCTGCAGTTATCACACCTGCTCCCCTTTGTAATGGGCACTCCTGGGCATGCCCCGATTTTCCCGCCCCTTCTCCATGAAGGACACCAGTAGGTTTGACAACCTCTGCAAAAGTTCTCTTCCGACTTGGACAGCTCCGGAACAGGTGGCCGGACTCACCGCATCCATGGCAAGTTTTTTCCACCGTGCAGTCCTTAACTGAGTGTCCAGTCTGCCCACAGAACCGACAACGATCTCCAGCACAGCCTGCATCGTTATGGCCGGACTGCCTGCATTTCCTACAAAAAGCTGGTTGGCGCGCGTAGAAAAGGTATCCACGATCAACCCCAAGGCTAAAAATGGCAGGGGGGTGTGCTAGGCCATCTGGCCCATTCGGGTCTTCATGCAACAGCACCTGAAACTGACGCCGCCCAGTCCAGAATCCAAGGGGGTCCTTAATGTGCCGAGCTTTTGTCACCACATCGCCATACTGGCCCAAAAAATGGAACAGGGCTTCATCAGTAATAAAAGGGTTGTACATGTGTACTGACACAACTCTGAAGTTCGGTCTGTCGAGATTTAAGACCGTGTAGCAGGATAACGGGCTCACCCGGCTTCTCTTCTGCAGTCTTCAGCCACTCTTCTGTAGGTGAAGTCGTCAAACAGGGTTACATCAAAACTTTTCTCCTGCTGGTTCCACTGGATGCAGCAAACCTCCTCAATCTTCAAGTGCAGTTGTCCGATGATGACTTCTTTTCCAAAAAAAATTCTTGATCGCACTTTGTCCTCTTCTGTCTTTGCCTGGAACCGTAGCGTGTACCTCAGCCCAACCTTTGGAATCTGCTGCTCGTAAGCAGCCATTGTCCCGTCAACGTGAACTCACTATGAAGTAGTTCTCTGCTTCCACCACTTGATCTTAGCCAAAAGGCCGAGAAGCGATGACCACAAATGGTTCGCTTCCAGAGACAACCTCCTGGGACCTTTGTCACTTGTCATGGTGCAGTTGTACTGGGCATAGCATCGGATGCCGCTTAGCACACCCACTCAAGCCCTCCAATGTCTCGCAGATTAGTCTAGTTAAGTGAAGATTATTATCTATCTTTCTTTTTACAATTGCACAAGGCTCAGCCAAATGGAAAAGCTGGCCTAAACTATCTTCATCTCATTGGTGTTCCTCTCCAGACACAGCCCTGCGAACAATCGAAAGCCTGAAATATGAGCACGTTGACGAAGGAAGAATCTTCTGAACACATTAACTCCACAACCAAGGGCAAATAACAGTGATGAGAATCAGATTCAGACCACCCAAAAGACCACACCCCTCTGATGCCTCACTTTCACTTGTCTGGTCAAACTGCATAAGAAAGCCGAGGCCACAATCTGACACAGTTATCAACCAGAAATGGGCAGCGTGTCGGTGTCCACCTCCACATGGGAATCGCTTGGTATTCATTCAACACGACAATCAGGGGAGAGCGAACGCAGTCCCCCACTACCAGAAATTATGCAGTCGAGATTCCCACATTTGGGGAATTCGCAGTGGTCAGCACAACCCGAGTGCAATGGCTGAGCCTCGCTCTGGGTGAACCACCTTCTTGATCATGGTGTCTCCCCTGCCAGGTAAGTATGAGTTGGAACAGACAGAGACAGGAGGCCCATTCTTAGACAAAGCACTCCAGTTCATGGTACACAGATGGTTCAGTGTCTTTGACTTCAACCTCCCTTGGCAAGAGGTTTCTCCTGCTCTGAAAGCAGACAAAGCCTTGCAACCATTGGAAAGCACGAAATCCAAGGATGCAAATAATGGAGAAATCTTCAGGACACATTTCTTCCATAAACAAGGAGAGATCTCAGTGAGGGGAATCAGGCTGGGCTCATCCAAAGATCGCAGTCCAGAAAACAAAGGCCACATGGTGACACAGTTTGATTTCAGAGGACTTGGACTAATCTCACTAGCAGTTCTTTCAATCTGGCATAGCAGTGTCTGAGTGCACTAACCCAAACACTGTTTTTTCTTTTTTTTTACAACGCACGAGGCTCGGCCTAATGGCAGAGCCTGTCAAAAATAAGTTCAACTCATTGGTGTTCCTCTCCACGGAAGTCTTTAGTAAAAGGCGAAAGACTTTTATGCTTTTGAAGAGAAACCAAAGTGTTGTCCTCCCGCCAAGATCAGAAAGTAACCTAGACCTCCCTCCGATATCTCATGGTGAGCCTCGGGTGACGTGTTCCAGATCCCAAGCCACACCCACTTACATGTTTAAAGAAGGTTTGCCTACAGCCACACCCATTTTCATATGATGAAAAGGACATTCCAACATGGTCCTCTTTGTTGTCAACTTGGCCATATGGTCCAATTTGATGACTTGATTTCCTTTCATTAGAGGAGGAATCAGGAAGAAGAATACAGGATTTTTCTTTTAAACAATGTTTTTGGAGGGTGCACTGTTCCCAGCAATACTGCAATACCGGGTCAATGCGTGGAGTGAATGAAGCAAGCTCCTTTTTCATCTCCCAATGCTAAAAATCTGCTTAATAAGTTATCCTCATATAGAGGATATATCAGATATTAAACTGATAAGAACAGATACTACACTTGATCTTAGCCAAAGGCCGAGCGATATGACCACAAATGGTTCGCTTCCAGAGACAACCTCCTGGGACCTTTGTCACTTGTCATGGTGCAGTTGTACTGGGCATAGCATTGGATGCCGCTTAGCACACCCACTCAAGCCCTCCAATTTCTCGCAGATTAGTCTAGTTAAGTGAAGATTATTATCTATCTTTCTTTTTACAATTGCACAAGGCTCAGCCAAATGGAAAAGCTGGCCTAAACTATCTTCATCTCATTGGTGTTCCTCTCCAGACACAGCCCTGCGAACAATCGAAAGCCTGAAATATGAGCACGTTGTGACGAAGGAAGAATCTTCTGAACACATTAACTCCACAACCAAGGGCAAATAACAGTGATGAGAATCAGATTCAGACCACCCAAAAGACCACACCCCTCTGATGCCTCACTTTCACTTGTCTGGTCAAACTGCATAAGAAAGCCGAGGCCACAATCTGACACAGTTATCAACCAGAAATGGGCAGCGGTGTGTCACCTCCACATGGGAATCGCTTGGTATTCATTCAACACGACAATCAGGGGAGAGCGAACGCAGTCCCCACTACCAGAAATTATGCAGTCGAGATTCCCACATTTGGGGAATTCGCAGTGGTCAGCACAACCGGAGTGCAATGGCTGAGCCTCGCTCTGGGTGAACCACCTTCTTGATCATGGTGTCTCCCCTGCCAGGTAAGTATGAGTTGGAACAGACAGAGACAGGAGGCCCATTCTTAGACAAAGCACTCCAGTTCATGGTACACAGATGGTTCAGTGTCTTTGACTTCAACCTCCCTTGGCAAGAGGTTTCTCCTGCTCTGAAAGCAGACAAAGCCTTGCAACCATTGGAAAGCACGAAATCCAAGGATGCAAATAATGGAGAAATCTTCAGGACACATTTCTTCCATAAACAAGGAGAGATCTCAGTGAGGGGAATCAGGCTGGGCTCATCCAAAAGATCGCAGTCCAGAAAACAAAGGCCACATGGTGACACAGTTTGATTTCAGAGGACTTGGACTAATCTCACTAGCAGTTCTTTCAATCTGGCATAGCAGTGTCTGAGTGCACTAACCCAAACACTGTTTTCTTTTTTTTTTACAACCGCACGAGGCTCGGCCTAATGGCAGAGCCTGACAAAAATAAGTTCAACTCATTGGTGTTCCTCTCCACGGAAGTCTTTAGTAAAAGGCGAAAGACTTTTGCGTTTTGAAGAGAAACCAAAGTGTTGTCCTCCTCCAAGATCAGAAAGTAACCTAGACCTCCCACTCCGATATCTCATGGTGAGCCTCGGGTGACGTGTTCCAGATCCCAAGCCACACCCACTTACATGTTTAAAGAAGGTTTGCCTACAGCCACACCCATTTTCATATGATGAAAAGGACATTCCAACATGGTCCTCTTTGTTGTCAACTTGGCCATATGGTCCAATTTGATGACTTGATTTCCTTTCATTAGAGGAGGAATCAGGAAGAAGAATACAGGGATTTTTCTTTTAAACAATGTTTTTGGAGGGTGCACTGTTCCCAGCAATACTGCAATACCGGGTCAATGCGTGGAGTGAATGAAGCAAGCTCCTTTTTCATCTCCCAATGCTAAAAATCTGCTTAATAAGTTATCCTCATATAGAGGATATATCAGATATTAAACTGATAAGAACAGATTTTTTTTTTTTTTTTTTTTTTTTTTATTATGAAAATTCTTTACACAACTCAAATTTACACACATTTACAACTTTCCATTTTCACAAATAACCCAAAAGAAACATTCAAAAATACTTTCAATTACAAGATTCTGAAGACCCACAGGGAAACCTGTACAAATTATGTTCTTAACGCCCTAAGCGACAGAAACAAACATATCGTCTCGCACCTCAAGGAGTCCCCCATCTCCACCCTAACCCCCCTTTCCATCTTTCCAGGGCAGCATGCTTCCCCCACTTCCTGATGTCCCTTTCCACCCTCCCCTTTATCTCCATTTCTATCCTCTTCAACACCCCCTGCAAGCTAGTCTTTGTGTTTTTCACCACCAGTTCCTGCCTTGCTCTCCACAAACCCCTTTTAACCAGACTCATTACAAGCCAGGTTAGTAAAAAGGTCCTTCCCACACCCACCCCTCTCTCCACCCTCATCCACGTCAGTTTAAACCCTGGGACTATGTGATCAATCCAGGTTTTTGCTCTGCCCCATACCCCTCTAGCAAAGGGGCAGTCCCACATAACATGCCTGATGGTTTCCTCCCCAGCACAGCTCTCTCTAGGGCACACCGGGATGTTGCTAACCCATGCCGGAACATCACCTCTTTCACTGGCAGCCCCTTGTGGAGGCACAACCAATTGAGGTCTTTGAGCCCATTGTCCAAGCCCCGTGGCTGAATCCCCCTCCAAATCTTTGATGGGATCCCAACGACTACCGGTGTCACCGTTTTTTGCCTGCCTACTTTGTACAGCAACCTGTGGTTGCATCTAGTCTCCGTTGCTGATGCCTCGGGATGTGCCCGCAGCCATCTCGCCGCATGTTGAAAGTGCCATGGCTGCTGCTCGACCTGGGGTGCTAAATTGCTCCAGTCCAGCATATGCCTGGCCTGGTACGAAAAAAATAGCCGCAGGAAAAATCCCGATGGATGAGCGACTGGAGCCGACAACTCCGTGCACAGAAAGGAAACAAAAATACAGTCCAGCTTAAGCGGAGGTGTGGCACGCTCTCCCCTGCTTCAATCCCAGCCAGCATGCGGCCCTGGCCACATACTCGTGTCTTCCGCCCCATAAAAAGCCAAACACAAGACGCATGAGAGGCCTTCTCATGCTGACTGGCATCGGGTAGATGTATGCCAAATAAAGAAGAGACGGCAAAACGTCTACCTTCAGAACAAGTACCTTCCCTATCAGAGACAGGCACCTGCCTTTCCAGAGATTAAACCTCTTCTCAACTGCCAAAAGGCGCCTGGTCCAGTTCTCCGAGGCACTATTGGATGTACCAAAGTTTATCCCCAGTACCCTCAGGGGTCCTTTGCAAAGCGGCAGGCCTCCTGGTACCTCAGTTCTGTCCTTCCACCGGCCAAAGAACTTGACCGAGGACTTTGCACGATTTAAACTAGAGCCCGCCACCTGACCGAATCTATGGAAAATCTCTAAGGATCGAATCAGGGAGGCATCGCCGTCTAGCAGCAGTGTGGTGTCATCTGCATACTGCGACAATTTGACGCGTAGCCCCCCGCTACCAGGTACCAGGAGTCCTTTGATTCCTTGGTCAGCACGAATAGCGGCTGCCAGGGGCTCCATGTAAAGGATGTAAAGCAGAGGTGAGAGCGGACACCCCTGTCTTACCCCTGTGTGCAACCTGAAGACCTCTCCTAGGTGGCCGTTGACTGAAACTATGCTCCTCACACCTGTGTACAATACACGTAGCCATCCTACAAAACCCTGACCGAAACCTAACTGGCTTAAAACCCTAAACATAAAACCCCAATTCACCCTGTCAAAGCCTTAGCCTGGTCGAGACCGACCATCATAAGTGGCAGGTGCCGGTCTTCCACCCAAGCAATAGTGTCCCGAATGAGCTGAAGATTCCACCTCACTGAACGCCCCACCACTCCACATGTCTGGTCCACATGGACCACGTGAGGAAGTGCTCTGCCCAGACGATCCGCCAGTACCTTTGCTAGGAGTTTATAATCAACACACAACATGGTCAGTGGCCGCCAGTTTCCTAGATCAGTGTGATCCCCCTTCTTAAAAAGAAGGGAAATAACTCCAGTGGCCAAAGATCCTCCCAACGCACCAGTTAGGAGTATAGCGGACAACACCTCTAAAACTACCGCCCGAGCATATCCCAAAACTTTAGATAGAACTCTGCTGGTAGCCCATCTATACCGGGTACCTTACGCCTATTCATTCTCCGGAGAGCACCTTCAAGTTCTTCGAGGGTGAGCGGGCCCTCCATGGCCTGTGCTATGTCTGCTGGCACCCGCCGGCTCAACAATTTGAGGAAATCTTGCCCCCCACCTACATCTAATTCTTTCCCTGCAAAACTTGTGCTGTAGTATTCTGTGGTGACCTTCACCATCTCACCCACATCATACACAATCCTACCCTGTTTTTCCTTTACCCCGCACATTACCTGTTTTGCCCTTTTAGCCCGTAATGAGCTGAAAAAGGCAGCGGAACACGACTCCGAGCTCTCAATATACTTGTCCCGCGACCGCAGCAAGCATTTTCTGGCCCTACGCTCATAGACATCCCTAAGCTGTGCTTTGAGGGTGTCGCAAGCCTGCTGATTTACAGTGCCTCCGCAGTTTGCCTTGGCGTACTCCACCTCGAGAAGGCACTGCAACCAAAACACCTCCCTCCTTTCCCGCCTCGCCTTCCTCTTACAGTATTTTAGACAATAATACTTTATCCGTTCCTTGACGACCTCCCACCACTCAATTACTCCCAGACCCATTATCCTCAATCCTACCAGTCCTCTGAAGAAAAATCGGAAATGCTGATTAAATCTATCCTCCTCCAATATGCTGATGTTGAGGCGCCAAAACCCGGTCCCAAACACTGGTGCGCAAGAGCGCACCTCCAGCAGCAGTCCATCATGGTCGGAGAAACACACAGGGAGAAGTCTGCCTGACAATAAACTTAAAGATTTTGAAAGAAAAATGTAGTCCAGACGTTTAACTACCCCCTTGAGTTGCGCCATGTGGGACCAGTTACCTGCGGCTTTGTTCCCTCGACCATCAACCAGGCCATATTTGGCCATTAGGTTGGAAATGATAATGTCACTGGTATCACCCCCCTTCCCTAACTCCACGTTAAAATCCCCCCCTAAAATAACCTGCCTATTGGTGGCGAGATGCGGTTCCAGTTGGGCAACCATAGCTATCCTGTCTTTTGGAGTTTGTGGCCCATAGACTACAATTACCCGAAGTTTGACTGACCCCCATGTTATGTCTGCACCCATCGACCTTCCCTGGACAATCACAAATGAAGCCTCGAGCGAGATTTCTTTAAATCCAAATAAAATACCAACCCCCGAAGAGTGGACCCCCCCTACGCTCCAGACTGAATTCCCATTGGTCCACTCACTCGTAAAAACCCCAATATCCCCTTGGTCCCGCAGATGAACCTCCTGCATAAAACAAATTGCAGTATGATGCGAGTTCACAAAATCATAAACAACCCTTCTTTTCACTGAGTCCCTCATTCCTCTTACATTTAAAGACATCACTTTTACTGAACCCATAATACAGAAGTAAAGAGTTCTAAATCAAAATCCAGTACCCTCAGGAGCCAAAATTGTCCTTATCCATCTCTTCAGCCCAGGAAAAGGGCCCTGTGTTGGGCGAATTAGATGGTCTTCCGGGGCCATCATAAGCCCTTCTCCCAAAGGTGATTCCA
>JAYMGU010000461.1:22500-35791 GCA_036178185.1 Liparis tanakae | reverse complement strand
ACACCAATGATAAGTTTTAGGCCCTTTTTTCCATTTGGCTGAGCCTCTTGTGCAATTGTAAAAAGAAAGATAGATAATAATCTTCACTTAACTAGACTAATCTGCGAGAAATTGAGGGGCTGGAGTGGGTGTGCTAAGCGGCATCCAATGCTATGCCCAGTACAACTGCACCATGACAAGTGACAAAGGTCCCAGGAGGTTGTCTCTGGAAGCGAACCATTTGTGGTCATCGCTTCGCCTTTTGGCTAAGATCAAGTGTAGTATCTGTTCTTATCAGGTTAATATCTGATATATCCTCTATATGAGGATAACTTATTAAGCAGATTTTTAGCATTGGGAGATGAAAAAGGAGCTTGCTTCATTCACTCCACGCATTGACCCGGTATTGCAGTATTGGTGGGAACAGTGCACCCTTCAAAAACATTGTTATAAAGAAAAGTCCCTGTATTCTTCTTCCTGATTCCTCCTCTAATGAAACGAAATCAAGTCATCAAATTGGACCATATTGCCAATTTGACAACAAAGAGGACCACGCTGGAATGTCCTTTTCATCATATGAAAATGGGTGTGGCTGTAGGCAAACCTCTGTTAAACAGGTAAGTGGGCGTGGCTTGGGAGCTGGAACACGCCACCCGAGGCTCACCATGAGATATCGGAGGAGGTCTAGGTTACTTTCTGATCTTGGCGGAGGACAACACTTTGGTTTTCTTCTTCAAAACGCAAAAGTCTTTCGCTTTACTAAAGACTTCCGTGGAGAGGAACACCAATGAGTTGAACTTTGTTTTGTCAGGCTCTGCCATTAGGCCGAGCCTCGTGCTTGTAAAAAAAAAAAACAGTGTTTGGGTTAGTGCACTCAGACACTGCTATGCCAGATTGAAAGAACTGCTAGTGAGATTAGTCCAAGTCCTCTGAAATCAAACTGTGTCACCATGTGGCCTTTTGTTTTCTGGATCGATCTTTTGGATGAGCCCAGCCTGATTCCCTCACTGAGATCTCTCCTTGTTTATGGAAGAAAGGTGTCCTGAAGATTTCTCCATTATTTGCATCCTTGGATTTCGTGCTTTCCAATGGTTGCAAGGCTTTGTCTGCTTTCAGAGCAGGAGAAACCTCTGCTGGGAGGTTGAAGTCAAAGACACTGAACCATCTGTGTACCATGAACTGGAGTGTTTTGTCTAAGAATGGGCCTCCTGTTCCAACTCATACTTACCTGGCAGGGGAGACACCATGAACTTGAGTTTTGTCAGGCTCTGCCATTAGGCCGAGCCTCGTGCATTTGTAAAAGAAAAACAATTATTGGTTAAGTGCACTATAACAGATTAAAAATAACTGCTAGTGAGATTAGTCCAAGGGTCGCCCTCTGAAATCAAACTGTGTCACCTTGTGGCCTATTTTTCTGGACTGTGATCTTTTGGATGAGCCAAACCTGATTCCCTTCACTGAGATCTCCCCTTGTATATGGAAGAAATGTGTTCTGAAGATTTCTCCATTATTAGCATCATTGAAATTTGTGCTTTCCAATGGTTGCAAGGCTGTGTTTGCTTTCACACCAGGAGAAACTTCTTGCCAAGGAGGTTGACAAAGAAACTGAACCATCTGTCCTCTTGACGTCACAGGCATTCTGCTCTGCTCTAGTACCGCTCAGACCACAACGGCCACGGTGGCACTGTTTCACCTAAAATATGAAGAAATCAAACCAAAAAATGTATGACATCATGAATAAATTATAATTTAACAATAAATAAGGAACGCTTCACGAATTTATGCGGTCATCCTTGCGCCTCTACCGTTCCATCTTCGAGGCGCCTGGGTTCCACTCTGTTCCACCCTTGAAGCCCGCCGCCTCTGATTGGCTCGTCCCCTGATTTCTGTTTTCAATCCATCATCATTGGACGTTCCACCCAACAGTGACATTAACGACGCTTTTGATTGGCTGCCGGTGGAACCCGCGAAGGTGTGGCGCCCTCATTCTCCAGGTGGACAGCGCCAGCGACACTAGCGGGAAACAACAGCGCACACACGCAGCAACATTTTTTTTTCCCCAACAGCCTTCCTTCACCAGCTTTATAACGGTAAAGAAACACTCTGAAACTGTATGAACTCTTACCTGAGCAGGTAACTGAACTTTCCGCCTACCGGAGGACAATATAATTACTGGTTTAAAATCTAAAGTTAACGCGACTACAATGTGCGCCATTGACGGTTGTACCGTATAATTACTGGCTTAATATCTAAAGTTGACGGACTACAATGTGCATTATTGCCGTGTTGTACTGTATAATTACTGCATTAATAATAAAGTTAACGCACTACAATGTGCATTAACGCCGTGTGGTACTGTATAATTACTGCATTAATAATAAAGTTAACGCACTACAATGTGCATTAACGCCGTGTGGTACTGTATAATTACTGCATTAATAATAAAGTTAACGCACTACAATGTGCATTAACGCCGTGTTGTACTGTATAATTACTGCCTTTAATAATACATTTAACGCACTACAATGTGCATTAACACCGTGTTGTACTGTATAATTACTGCCTTTAATAATACATTTAACTGACTACAATGTGCATTAACGCCGGTTGTACTGTACAATTACTGCCCTTAATAATACATTTAACGCACTACAATGTGCCTTGACGCCGTGTTGTACTGTATAATTACTGCCTTTAATAATACATTTAACGCACTACAATGTGCATTAACGCTGTTGTACTGTATAATTACTGCCTTTAATAATACATTTAACGACTACAATGTGCATTAACGCCGTGTTGTACTGTATAATTACTGCATTAATGAGTGACAAATAAAATAAAACAGTTATTTTACATGATGTGTTGTGATGATTATAGTTTTATTACTGCTGCGTAACCACTGTTCTCATTGGGTCTTCCTCCCGCCTCTTTCTCCATGAGCAGATGGATTATGCCCCAGCCTTCGGTGGACGGACTCCAACCAGCTGATGCTGAGACCTCTCCTGAGGCAGAGGCTTTCTGCCGTCAGCAGGAGGGAGTCCGGCCCTCTTGGGAGGCCAAAAATCTGCCTGTTGCCACGCAGGACGCCTGGGACCGGTCGCCGCCGTGGAGGGATCTGACCGACAACAAGCTGCTTCTCAGCCGCATGAGATGCAGCTTGGGAAGTACAGGGGCAGACTTCACTGGCTGGCCAGCCACGACATCGCTACCTGGTGATGATCGTGGCTGACCACGCCAAGGCGCCAAGGCGGGGACAGCAGCACCGGCCCTTATGTTAAATAAGGACGCCTGTGGCGGTACGCCAGGCTGTTCCCTCGAGGTGAACACGGCGGTCAGCCAGAGGAGGGCGGTGGAAGGCTCCACCGAGGGAGCTCTGGATGGCCGGTTGGTGGGATTCGGCGACCACGCCGACTCACCTACCGGCCTTCTATGAGTCCTCGGATGCTGAGGTGCAGAGGTGAGTCACCGAGCGAGTCGTGGATCAACGCCACTGTGATGCTACCTGTGGTCGTAACGAGGCTTCCTCCTCCAGCTACAGGATGTGGTTCAGAAGGCCCACGCCAAGTCTGTGGGCTCCAGCATGGACTACCTGAAGAGGTATGTCCTGGAGTCGAACAGGAAGAAGATAGGCCCTTCACCTTCTGCTCCAGCACATACCTCCTCAGCACCCTCCTCAGCACCCTCCTCAGCACCTCCTCAGCATCCTCCTCAGCACCCTCCTCAGCACCTCCTCACTCAGCACCCTCCACCTCCTCAGCACCTCCTCCCCATGGCCTCCTCCCTCTTCCTCTGGGCTGAGAAGGCTCGGAGGTACGTGAATAGTGGACCAGCGCTGCTCTGTGGGTGTCGGTCCCGATGAGTTCTGTGAGGATTCTCTGTTACTGATTCCTCTCAGAGGATGACGAGAGCTGATGGAGGCAGCTGCTCACGAGCTTTCAGCTGCTTCAGGTGAAGACCCCGCAATCCAGTTTACTGTCTTCGTTATTGCATTTAAAAACAGACAAATCATTAAATTAGTTTTCCTTTTTATCATTATGACGTAGCTCCACCTGCTCCACCTGCTCCACCTGCTCCGGCCCAGAGCAGTCTACCTGCTGCCTGTCTCCCAGCGGATGTCAGTCCTCTGATAGAATCCAAACGCATGTTGGAAGTTGTGATGCTGTTTGTTAACGTGGTTTCTACATGTGTGTGTGTGTGTGGTACAGGTTCTGCTCCCAGACACCTGGAAGAGGACTCTTCCCAGGGTGCAGCACAGCTGGGTCAGCCAGGCTCTGTTCACCAGGGACAGTGTTGGGAAGCCTGTGGCTGAAGGCGGAGCTGCACACCTGGTACCACCTCCAGGGCTCTCGGCCGATGTACCACCAGCCTCCGCGCCGCCGACGCCTTCTTCCAGCGGCCAATCTTCCTCTGTTCTCTACAGGATGTGGCAGTGCCCCATCAACTGCCCCATCTGCACCCATAGGATGACCGGCTGTGGTCTGTACAAGACCGTCCGCAAGGTCCTGGACAGAGACGGCTGGTACTTCATGGGTACAGAGTACCTGGAGTGCCGCTGTGGGAAGAAGTTATGTCCTGGTCCATGAGTATCATCATGGCCCAGCTGGACATGGGGTACAGGAGTCAATTCCCCAGCAGTGCTCAGATACAGGTACATCAAAGACTTCAATCTCTAAGGGACTTTGTACTCTGGGAGAGGGGAGGAGGGAGAGAGGGCAGGGGAAGTGAGATGGGGAGGTGAGCAGGGGGAGGGAAGTGAGGAGCCTGATAGCCCGATGGCCCCTTCACACCTCTCAAAGCTCAGAACAAAGGAACAAGGTTCACTCGGTGCTCCTTTTGATCAAGGTCACATGGCATCTCCCCAGCAGGAGCTGCTTAGATCTTCTCTGAGGAGCTGAGGCGGTTTACTTGTTATCTTCCATGATCAGTTCTGTGGTTTTCTAAACGCCTCGTTGTCTCTGCAGGCTGTCGTGGTGACAAGCTGGTCGTCACGCAGATGAGCGGCCGGACGCTGGGCAACAGTGCCAGCAGTCTGCGCCCTACCTGGTGGAGCAGCACACGGCCGCTTGGTAAACGGGTCATCGCCACTTCCATTTATGGAACGCTTATGATGCCGGGAGTGACCGCCCGCCTCCTCTAGCCATCCCAGAGATGGAGCCGGTCCCCAGCAGCAGGTGGGTGCTCGCCCACGTCGCGACAGCTTCTCGCCTGGGGGAGATGAGGGCCAAGGTGACCTCCATCTTGGCTCCATCATAAAGATGGACTCTACTAAGAAGGTAGAATTTTAACTCGAGTCATTCACAATGAGAGCATCTGACCGATTCTCACCCGAGTCCTTCTGCTTGTGTAGATCACCAGGAAGCTGTCGGGCCTCGCAGGGACGCGCAGTGGATGACCAACGGGCAACGAGCACGCCAGGTGCTCATGTCGGTCCTCACTGCCGCCGAGGGCTACGGGCTGAAGGACATGACCGCTGGGCTGGTCAGGCGGTACCAGCAGGCCGGGAGAAGCCGCCAGTGGTCTCTATGTGGACAGGACTGCTGCGCCATCACCGGGGGTCAGCAGCAGCCGCTTGTTCCCAGAGTGACCCAGCTCCTGGTCCGCTGGACAGCTGGCACTTTGTCAGGAGGCTGGCAGCAATGGTCACCACTGAGAGCCACCCCCACGCCCACTTCATGCGCCGCTTGTCCGCTTGTCTTCGTGGGACACGGAGGACGTGGCCCTGCTGAAGAGAGCCAAGGAGGCCGAGCGGCCGGGCAGCTGGAGGGCCGCCTCGCCAAGGAGATGGCTCGCACTGTCGCCGCCAAGACACGCTGGGCGCATGAGACCGGCGTCTCATCGAGGAGGCCCTGACCACTTCAAGGCGGCCAAGGACACCATGGGCATCCTGCTGCTGGACCCGGAGAGGGTGAAGGGCATCTGAGCACCCAGCGCCGCCACATGGCGTGCCTCCAGGACCCCGGGCTGCAGCTGTATACCAGGACCGGCTGGCTGACCCGGGCGGAGTCAGGCTGCCGCTGCATCGCCTGCTGCTCCACCTCCTGGAGTCGTTCCACCTCCACCTCAACAGGTTCATCCCTGGTGAGTGTCTGCAGCCTCACACGTTACTGTTCTGAGAGTCTCTTCACCTCACTCTTCTGTCACATTACAGGAACCAGTGCCAACGCCATGCACTTCCAGATTTACCTGCTGGAGGGCCTGACGCGGGAACGAGGACCGCATGCGGTCATGTGGATCGGAGTGTCCAGCAGCAGCAGCAGCAGCAGCAGCAGCAGCCAGAGCGCAGCAGCGCAGCTACAGCAGTGAGCTCAGAACTGCGTGAACGAGCTGTCCCAACGCCTGGCCGGGATGAGGCTGCTCCACACCTACACCCGGACGATGGACTACACAGGTACCTCTGAGGGAGGAGCTCGAGGAGGTGCTCGGGACATTGACTGTGTTCTAATATTCTTTTCTGTCCTGCCACAGGAGAGTTGATCGGGGTCAAATACCTGTACTCCCAGACCAGCCGGGCGCTGCAGGAGATTCCGGAGGACCCCGACGTCCCAGATGAGGAGGAGGTGGAGGAGGAGGTGGAGGTGGAGGTGGAGGAGGAAGGGGTTGATGAGGGTTTCCAGGAATACACGTCTCCTGACGAGTATTCCTGACAGCCGCCTCAGCCCCGACCTCAAAGTCGACCTCCAAGTCGACCTCCAAGTCAGCCAAGGAGCAGGCACGTGATCCTTGACCCTTCCCTGCTCCGCAAAGCCTCACGATGAATGGTCTTCCTGCCCTCTGGAGCAGAGAGGCCCAGCTGGCTTACCGGGTACCAGCATGTGGTGAACCTGGCCCGTGTCTGTGGGCGTGGCTGTGGCGGGTCGGCTCACGGTGGTACGGGAGGGGCAGCTCTGGCCTTGTGGGAGCAACTCCCAGTGGGAGACAAGGCCCCGGTGAACTACTCCCGAGCGCTTTCAGGCCACGCCACAAAGGGCAGGTTCAAAGGCCAAGTCTGCCCACGCAGCCAACGACTCCACTCTGGGTGTGTGGAGAGCCTGAAAAGGTGTTTATATTTGGGTCTGCTTGTAAAGTGAATCTGAGTTCAGGTCCCTCCTCTGACTTCCTGTTTCTCTGCAGGTGTTTCCACAGTGAGGGCAGCGGGGCCTCCACGAGGCCCGACGCCAGCAGGCTGGTGGAGGCCGCTCATCCAGCTGTGCCGCTCCATCCGGAAGAGCTGTTTCTGGCGGGGCTCGGATCAGCCGCTGGATACTCAGGAGTTACTCCGCTGCCAGAGACAGCGTGCTGGCCAGCCTGGCCCTGAAGGGGAAGTTCCAGCTATTCCAGGTCAACCAGAGCACGCTCACCCAGTGGTGAGTATCACACTCAACTAAGATGTCTACTGTAACACAGTTACGTCTTCAAGGTGTTAATCCTGAATCAACTCTAGGTACAACTGGAAGAATGGGGGCAATGAGCGTGGAGGTCCTCCAGGGCGCGGTGGCATCCACCAGCGCCTCCTCTGGCCCCGGCACTGCCACCCAGAGGTGTCCCACCAGGCCTCACCCTGACCAGCCAGCAGGCGGCTCCCAGAGCCTGGTCCCACCAGCAGCTGCTCCCCACCACTGAGGCTGCTGCGCCAGCTGCCGGTCCACATCTCCCCATGTGTGTGTGCGTATATTCGCAGAAGTAAAAAGTATTAAACCAAATCGCATGAAATTTGGTGATGATTGGTTATTATCCGGGGACCATTTTATTAGATTTTGGGATCGATCGGGTCAAAAGTCAGGTTGTTTGCCCTTGATCTTGTCGTAAATGCTAGCTAAGCAGCTTGCTGTGAAAACACCACAATATCACTCGCGATTATTTCTCCTTATTCAGGGCGAATATGTGTTTGCGTATATTCGGTAAGTAAAGTATTAAACCAAATCGCATGAAATTTGGTTAGATGATTGGTTATTATCCGGGGACCATTTGATTAGATTTTGGGATCGATCGGGTCAAAAGTCAGGTTGTTTTCCCATTGATCTTGTCGTAAATGCTAAATAAGCAGTTTGCTGTGAAAAACACCACAATATCACTGTGATTATTTCTCCCTTATTCAGGGCGAATATGTGTGTGTGCGTGTTATTCAAGTAAGAAGTATTAAACCAAATCGCATGAAATTTGGTGGATGATTGGTTATTATACCGGGACCATTTGATTAGATTTTGGGATCGATCGGGTCAAAAGTCAGGTTGTTTGCCTTGATCTTGTCGTAATGCTAGCTAAGCAGCTTGCTGTGAAAACACCACAATATCACTCGCAATATTTCTCCCCTTATTCAGGGGCGTAAATATGTGTGTGTGCGTGTTATTCGCGTAAGTAAAAGTATTAAACCAAATCGCATGAAATTTGTGATGATTGGTTATTATCCGGGGACCATTTGATTAGATTTTGGGATCGATCGGGTCAAAAGTCAGGTTGTTTGCCCTTGATCTTGTCGTAAATGCTAGCTAAGCAGCTGCTGTGAAAACACCACAATATCGCGATTATTTCTCCTTATTCAGGGGCGTAACATGTGTGTGTTATTCGCAGTAAAAGTATTAAACCAAATCGCATGAAATTTGTGATGATTGGTTATTATCCGGGACCATTTGATTAGATTTAGGATCGATCGGTCAAAAGTCAGGTTGTTTGCCCTGATCTTGTCGTAAAATGCTAGATAAGCAGCTTTGTGAAAACACCACAATATCACTGCGATTATTTCTCCTTATTCAGGGCGTAACATGTGTATTTGTGCGTGTTATTCGCGTAAGTAAAAGTATTAAACCAAATCGCATGAAATTTGGTGATGATTGGTTATTATCCGGGGACCATTTGATTAGATTTTGGGATTGATCGGGTCAAAAGTCAGGTTGTTTGCCCTGATCTTGTCGTAAATGCTAGCTAAGCAGCTTGCTGTGAAAACACCACAATATCACTCGATTATTTCTCCCCTTATTCAGGGCGTAATATGTGTGTGCGTGTTATTCGCGAAGTAGTAAAGTATTAAACCAAATCGCATGAAATTTGGTTAGATAATTGGTTATTATCCGGGGACCATTTGATTAGATTTTGGGATCGATCGGTTCAAAAGTCAGGTTGTTTTCCATTGATCTTGTCGTAATGCTAAATAAGCAGCTTGTTGTGAAAACACCACAATATCACTACGATTATTTCCCCTTATTCAGGGCGTATATGTGTGTGTGCGCATATTCGCAGTAAGTAAGTATTAAACCAAATCGCATGAAATTTGTGATGATTGGTTATTATCCGGGACCATTTGATTACATTTTGGGATCGATCGGGTCAAAAGTCAGGTTGTTTGCCCTTGATCTTGTCGTAAATGCTAGATAAGCAGCTTGCTGTGAAAACACCACAATATCACTCGCAATTATTTCTCCCTTATTCAGGGCGAATATGTGTGTGCGTGTTATTCGCGTAAGTAAAAGTATTAAACCAAATCGCATGAAATTTGGTTAGATGATTGGTTATTATCCGGACCATTTGATTAGATTTTGGGATCGATCGGGTCAAAAGTCAGGTTTTTTCCCATTGATCTTGTCGAATGCTAAATAAGCAGCTTGCTGTGAAAACACCACAATATCACTCGCGATTATTTCTCCCCTTATTCAGGGGCGTAACATGTGTGTGTGTGTTATTCGCGTAAGTAAAAGTATTAAACCAAATCGCCTGAAATTTGAAGGGGTGATTGGTTATTATCCGGGGACCATTTGATTAGATTTTGGGATTGATCGGGTCAAAAGTCAGGTTGTTTGCCCTTGATCTTGTCGTAAATGCAAGCTAAGCAGCTTGCTGTGAAAACACCACAATATCACTCGCCATGATTATTTCTCCCTTATTCAGGGCGTAACATGTGTGTGCGTGTTATTCGCGTAAGTAAAAGTATTAAACCAAATCGCATGAAATTTGGTCGGATGATTGGTTATTATCCGGGGACCATTTGATTAGATTTTGGGATCGATCGGGTCAAAAGTCAGGTTGTTTGCCCTTGATCTTGTCCTAAATGCTAGATAAGCAGCTTGCTGTGAAAACACCACAATATCACTCGCAAATATTTCTCCCCTTATTCAGGGCGTAATATGTGTGTGCGTGTTATTCGCTAAAGTAAAGTATTAAACCAAATCGCATGAAATTTGGTTAGATGATTGGTTATTATCCGGGGACCATTTGATTAGATTTTGGGATCGATCGGGTCAAAAGTCAGGTTGTTTTCCCTTGATCTTGTCGTAAATGCTAGATAAGCAGCTTGCTGTGAAAACACCACAATATCACTCGACATTTCTCCCCTTATTCAGGGCGAATATGTGTTTGTGCGGTTATTCGCGTAAGTAAAAGTATTAAACCAAATCGCATGACATTTGGGATGATTGGTTATTATCCGGGGACCATTTGATTAGATTTTGGGATTGATCGGGTCAAAAGTCAGGTTGTTTGCCCTTGATCTTGTCGTAAATGCTAGCTAAGCAGCTTGCTGTGAAAACACCACAATATCACTCATGATTATTTCTCCCCTTATTCAGGGGCGAAACATGTGTGTGTGCGCATATTCGCAGAAGTAAAAGTATTAAACCAAATCGCATGAAATTTGGTGATGATTGGTTATTATCCGGGGACCATTTGATTAGATTTTGGGATTGATCGGGTCAAAAGTCAGGTTGTTTGCCCTTGATCTTGTCGTAAATGCTAGCTAAGCAGCTTGCTGTGAAAACACCACAATATCACTCCCGATTATTTCTCCCCTTATTCAGGGGCGTAACATGTGTGTGTGCGTGTTATTCGCGTAAGTAAAAAAGTATTAAACCAAATCGCATGAAATTTGGTGGGATGATTGGTTATTATCCGGGGACCATTTGATTACATTTTGGGATCGATCGGGTCAAAAGTCAGGTTGTTTGCCCTTGATCTTGTCGTAAATGCTAGATAAGCAGCTTGCTGTGAAAACACCACAATATCACTCGCGATTATTTCTCCCCTTATTCAGGGGCGTAACATGTGTGTGTGCATATTCGCGTAAGTAAAAGTATTAAACCAAATCGCATGAAATTTGGTTAGATGATTGGTTATTATCCGGGACCATTTGATTAGATTTTGGGATCGATCGGGTCAAAAGTCAGGTTGTTTTCCCATTGATCTTGTCGTCAATGCTAAATAAGCAGCTTGCTGTGAAAACACCACAATATCACTCGCGATTATTTCTCCCTTTATTCAGGGCGAATATGTGTGTGTGCGTGTTATTCGCGTAAGTAAAAGTATTAAACCAAATCGCATGAAATTTGTGGGATGATTGGTTATTATCCGGGGACCATTTGATTAGATTTTGGGATTGATCGGGTCAAAAGTCAGGTTGTTTGCCCTTGATCTTGTCATAAATGCTAGCTAAGCAGCTTGCTGTGAAAACACCACAATATCACTCGCGATTATTTCTCCCTTATTCAGGGCGAATATGTGTGTGTGCGTTATTCGCGTAAGTAAAAAGTATTAAACCAAATCGCATGAAATTTGGTGATGATTGGTTATTATCCGGGGACCATTTGATTAGATTTTGGGATCGATCGGGTCAAAAGTCAGGTTGTTTGCCCTTGATCTTGTCGTAAATGCTAGATAAGCAGCTAGTTGTGAAAACACCACAATATCACTCGCAAATATTTCTCCCTATTCAGGGGCGTAACATGTGTGTGCGTGTTATTCGCGAAGTAAAAGTATTAAACCAAATCGCATGAAATTTGGTTAGATGATTGGTTATTATCCGGGACCATTTGATTAGATTTTGGGATCGATCGGGTCAAAAGTCAGGTTGTTTTCCCATTGATCTTGTCGTAAATGCTAAATAAGCAGCTTGCTGTGAAAACACCACAATATCACTCATGATTATTTCTCCCTTATTCAGGGCGAATATGTGTGTGCGTGTTATTCGCGTAAGTAAAAGTATTAAACCAAATCGCATGAAATTTGGTGGGATGATTGGTTATTATCCGGGACCATTTGATTAGATTTTGGGATTGATCGGGTCAAAAGTCAGGTTGTTTGCCCTGATCTTGTCGTAAATGCTAGATAAGCAGCTTGCTGTGAAAACACCACAATATCACTCGATTATTTCTCCCCTTATTCAGGGCGAATATGTGTTAAAGCGTGTTATTCGTAAGTAAAATAAAAAAGTATTAAACCAAATCGCATGAAATTAGGTGATGATTGTTTATTATCCGGGGACCAATTGATTAGAATTTGGGATCGATCGGGTCAAAAGTCAGGTTGTTTGCCCTTGATCTTGTCGTAAATGCTAGATAAGCAGCTTGCTGAAAAAACACCACAATATCACTCGCGATTATTTCTCCCCTTATTCAGGGGCGTAACATGTGTGTGTGCGTGTTATTCGCGTAAGTAAAAAAGTATTAAACCAAATCGCATTAAATTTGGATTGATGATTGGTTATTATCCGGGGACCATTTGATTAGATTTTGGGATCGATCGGGTCAAAAGTCAGGTTGTTTGCCCTTGATCTTGTCGTAAATGCTAGCTAAGCATTTTGCTGTGAAAACACCACAATATCACTCGCGATTATTTCTCCCTTTATTCAGGGCGAACATGTGTGTGTGTATTATTCGCTGTAAGTAAAAGTATTAAACCAAATCGCATGAAATTTGGTGGATGATTGGTTATTATCCGGGGACCATTTGATTAGATTTTGGGATCGATCGCTCAAAGGTCAGGTTGTTTGCCCTTGATCTTGTCATCACTGAATAGAAACAGGTTTTCTGGTGTAAATTCCTCTTGTCACTGCCTTTGATCTCGCTACCAACCAGAGTCTATAAGTAGAGGTGATTTCCAGCAAAGCGGCAGGGATTTTTGATTGCTTTTGTTAGCGCCTGGATAGTCAGGGTGATTTTGCCGTGTTTTCTATTCTAGTTAAGCAGCTTGCCGTGAAAACACCACAATAATGGCAGAGCCTGACAAAAATAAGTTATTCCATAAACAAGGAGAATTCTCAGTGAGGGGAATCAGGCTGGGCTCATCCAAAGATCACAGTCCAGAAAACAAAGGTCACATGGTGACACAGTTTGATTTCGGAGGACTTGGACTAATCTCACTAGAAGTTCTTTCAATCTGTTATAGTGCACTTACCCAATATTTTTTTTTTCTTTTTTTTTACTAATGCACGAGGCTCAGCCTATAGGCAGAGCCTGACAAAAATAAGTTCAACTCATTGGTGTTCCTCTCCATGGAAGTCTTTAGTAAAAGGCAAAAGACTTTTTCGTTTTGAAGAGAAACCAAAGTGTTGACCTGCCAAGATCAGAAA
>JAYMGU010000461.1:17500-20000 GCA_036178185.1 Liparis tanakae | reverse complement strand
ATTTGCTGCCCTGCTGCTTTTGCTTTTTAAATCTATCAATATGTTTTTTTTTCATAATACATTAATATTGAAAGTATCTTTTTTTTTTTTTCTCAAATGATAAAAGTGCAACGCCGACTGCGTTTTTGAGGAATAAGTTAAAGAGCTTACAGCACCTGGTATTCCCAGGCGGTCTCCCATCCAAGTACTAACCAGGCCCGACTCTGCTTAGCTTCCGAGATCTGACGAGATCGGGCGTCACCAGACTGGTGTGGCTGTAGGGCAATTTTTGCTGCCACGCTTTGCTTTTTTAAATCTATCAATATGTTTTTTTGTCATTTCATGATACATTAATGTTGAAAGTATCTCGTTTTTTTTTTTTTCTCAAATGATAAAAGTGCAACGTCGACTGCGTTTTGGAGGAATAAGTTAAAGAGCTTACAGCACCTGGTATTCCCAGGCGGTCTCCCATCCAAGTACTAACCAGGCCCGACTCTGCTTAGCTTCCGAGATCTGACGAGATCGGGTGTCACCAGACTGGTGTGGCCGTAGGCAATATTTGCTGCCACGCTTTGCTTTTTTAAATCTATCAATATGTTTTTTTTTTCATAACATTAATTTTGAAAGTATCTCGTTTTTTTTTTTCTCAAATGATAAAAGTGCAACGTCGACTGCGTTTTTGGAGGAATAAGTTAAAGAGCTTACAGCACCTGGTATTCCCAGGCGGTCTCCCATCCAAGTACTAACCAGGCCCAAAACTGCTTAGCTTCCGAGATCTGACGAGATCTGGCGTCACCAGACTGGTGTGGCCGTAGGCAATATTTGCTGCCACGCTTTGCTTTTTTAAATCTATCAATATGTTTTTTTGTCATTTCATAATACATTAATGTTGAAAGTATCTCGTTTTTTTTTCTTTCTCAAATGATAAAAGTGCAACGTCGACTGCGTTTTTGGAGGAAAAGTTAAAGAGCTTACAGCACCTGGTATTCCCAGGCGGTCTCCCATCCAAGTACTAACCCAGGCCCGACTCTGCTTAGCTTCCGAGATCTGACGAGATCGGGTGTCACCAGACTGGTGGCCGTGAGGCAATATTTGCTGCCACGCTTTGCTTTTTTAAATCTATCAATATGTTATTTTTTCACAATACATTAATATTGAAAGTATCTCTTTTTTTTTTCAAATGATAAAAGTGCAACGTCGACTGCGTTTTGAGGAATAAGTTAAAGAGCTTACAGCACCTGGTATTCCCAGGCGGTCTCCCCATCCAAGTACTAACCAGGCCCGACTCTGCTTAGCTTCCGAGATCTGACGAGATCGGCGCCACCAGACTGGTGTGGCCAGAGGCAATATTTGCTGCCACGCTTTTTTTTTAAATCTATCAATATGTTTTTTTGTCATTTCATAATACATTAATATTGAAAGTATCTCGTTTTTTTTTCTTTCTCAAATGATAAAAGTGCAACGTCGACTGCGTTTTTGAGGAATAAGTTAAAGAGCTTACAGCACCTGGTATTCCCAGGCGGTCTCCCATCCAAGTACTAACCAGGCCCGACTCTGCTTAGCTTCCGAGATCTGACGAGATCCGGTGTCACCAGACTGGTGTGGCCGTAGACAATATTTGCTGCCACGCTTTGCTTTTTTAAATCTATCAATATGTTTTTTTGTCATTTCATAATACATTAATGTTGAAAGTATCTCGTTTTTTTTTTTTTCTCAAATGATAAAAGTGCAACGTCGACTGCGTTTTGGAGGAAAAAGTTAATGAGCTTACAGCACCTGGTATTCCCAGGCGGTCTCCCATCCAAGTACTAACCAGGCCCGACTCTGCTTAGCTTCCGAGATCTGACGAGATCGGGTGTCACCAGACTGGTGTGGCCGTAGGCGATATTTGCTGCCACGTTTTGCTTTTTTAAATCTATCAATATGTTTTTTTTTTCATAATAAATTAATATTGAAAGTATTTTTTTTTCTTTTCTCAAATGATAAAAGTGCAACGTCGACTGCGTTTTGGAGGAATAAGTTAAAGAGCTTACAGCACCTGGTATTCCCAGGCGGTCTCCCATCCAAGTACTAACCAGGCCCGACTCTGCTTAGCTTCCGAGATCTGACGAGATCGGGCGTCACCAGACTGGTGTGGCGGTAGGCAATATTTGCTGCCACGCTTTGCTTTTTTAAATCTATCAATATGTTTTTTTTTTCATAATACATTAATATTGAAAGTATCTCGTTTTTTTTCTTTCTCAAATGATAAAAGTGCAACGTCGACTGCGTTTTTGAGGAATAAGTTAAAGAGCTTACAGCACCTGGTATTCCCAGGCGGTCTCCCATCCAAGTACTAACCAGGCCCGACTCTGCTTAGCTTCCGAGATCTGACGAGATCGGGCGTCACCAGACTGGTGTGGCTGTAGGCAATATTTGCTGCCACGCTTTGCTTTTTTAAATCTATCAATATGTTTTTTTGTCATTTCATAATACATTAATATTGAAAGTATCTCGTTTTTTTTCTTTCTCAAATGATAAA
>JAYMGU010000461.1:10000-12500 GCA_036178185.1 Liparis tanakae | reverse complement strand
TAATATTGAAAGTATCTCGTTTTTTTTTCTTTCTCAAATGATAAAAGTGCAACGTCGACTGCTTTGGAGGAATAAGTTAAAGAGCTTACAGCACCTGGTATTCCCAGGCGTCTCCCATCCAAGTACTAACCAGGCCCGACTCTGCTTAGCTTCCGAGATCTGACGAGATTGTGCCACCAGAATGGTATCGTAGGCAATATTTGCTGCCATATTTTGCTTTTTTAAATCTATCAATATGTTTTTTTGTCTTTTCATAATACATTAATATTGAAAGTATCTCGTTTTTTTTTCTTTCTCAAATGATAAAAGTGCAACGCCGACTGCGTTTTGGAGGAATAAGTTAATGAGCTTACAGCAACCGGTATTCCCAGGCGGTCTCCCATCCAAGTACTAACCAGGCCCGACTCTGCTTAGCTTCCGAGATCTGACGAGATCGGGCGTCACCAGACTGGTTTGGCCGTAGGCAATATTTGCTGCCACGCTTTGCTTTTTAAATCTATCAATATGTTTTTTTGTCATTTCATAATACATTAATATTGAAAGTATCTCGTTTTTTTTTTCTTTCTCAAATGATAAAAGTGCAACGTCGACTGCGTTTTGGAGGAATAAGTTAACGAGCTTACAGCACCTGGTATTCCCAGGCGGTCTCCCATCCAAGTACCAACCAGGCCCGACTCTGCTTAGCTTCCGAGATCTGACGAGATCACTACCAGACTGGTGTGGTCAGAGGCAATATTTGCTGCCACTTTTGCTTTTTTAAATCTATCAATATGTTTTTTGTCATTTCATAATACATTAATGTTGAAAGTATCTTTTTTTTTTTTCTCAAATGATAAAAGTGCAACGTCGATCATGCTTTGAGGAATAAGTTGAAGAGCTTACAGCACCTGGTATTCCCAGGCGGTCTCCCATCCAAGTACTAACCAGGCCCGACTCTGCTTAGCTTCCGAGATCTGACGAGATCGGGTTTCACAAGACTGGTGTGGCCTTAGGCAATAATTGCTGCCAAGCTTTGCTTTTTTAAATCTATCAATATGTTTATTTTTCATAATACATTAATATTGAAAGTATCTCCTTTTTTTTTCTTTTCTCAAATGATAAAAGTGCAACGTCGACTGCGTTTTTGAGGAATAAGTTAAAGAGCTTACAGCACCTGGTATTCCCAGGCGGTCTCCGATCCAAGTACTAACCAGGCCCAACTCTGCTTAGCTTCCGAGATCTGACGAGATCGGGCGTCACCAGACTGGTGTGGCAGGCAATATTTGCTGCCACGCTTTTTTTTTTAAATCTATCAATATGTTTTTTTTGTCATTTCATAATACATTAATATTGAAAGTATCTCTTTTTTTTTTCTCAAATGATAAAAGTGCAACGTCGATCTGCTTTTGGAGGAATAAGTTAAAGAGCTTACAGCACCTGGTATTCCCAGGCGGTCTCCCATCCAAGTACTAACCAGGCCCGACTCTGCTTAGCTTCCGAGATCTGACGAGATCAGGTGTCACCAGACTGGTGGCCGTAGGCAAGATTTCGTGCCACGTTCTGCTTTTTTAAATCTATCAATATGTTTTTTTTTCATAATAAATTAATATTGAAAGTATCTTTTTTTTTCTTCTCAAATGATAAAAGTGCAACATCGATCTGCGTTTTTGGAGGAATAAGTTAATGAGCTTACAGCACCTGGTATTCCCAGGCGTCTCCCATCCAAGTACTAACCAGGCCTGACTCTGTTTAGCTTCCGAGATCTGACGAGATCGCGTCACCAGACTGGTGTGGCCGAGGCAATATTACCTGCCACACTTTTTGCTTTTTTAAATCTATCAATATGTTTTTTGTCATTTCATGATACATTAATATTGAAAGTATCTCGTTTTTTTTTTCTCAAATGATAAAAGTGCAACGTCGACTGCTTTTTGGAGGAATAAGTTAAAGAGCTTACAGCACCTGGTATTCCCAGGCGGTCTCCCATCCAAGTACTAACCAGGCCCGACTCTGCTTAGCTTCCGAGATCTGACGAGATCGGGCGTCACCAGACTGGTGTGTATAGGCAATATTTGCTGCCACGCTTTGCTTTTTTAAATCTATCAATATGTTTTTTTTGTCATTTCATAATACATTAATATTGAAAGTATCTTGTTTTTTTTCTTTCTCAAATGATAAAAGTGCAATGTCAACTGTGTTTTGGAGGAATAAGTTAAAGAGCTTACAGCACCTGGTATTCCCAGGCGGTCTCCCATCCAAGTACTAACCAGGCCTGACTCTGCTTAGCTTCCGAGATCTGACGAGATCGGGCGTCACCAGACTGGTGTGGCCAGAGAGGCAATATTTCCTGCCACGCTTTGCTTTTTTAAATCTATCAATATGTTTTTTTGTCATTTCATGATACATTAATATTGAAAGTATCTCGTTTTTTTTTTTTCTCAAATGATAAAAGTGCAACGTCGACTGCTTTTTGAGGAATAAGTTAAAGAGCTTACAGCACCTGGTATTCCCAGGCGGTCTC
>JAYMGU010000461.1:0-2500 GCA_036178185.1 Liparis tanakae | reverse complement strand
CGCTTTGCTTTTTTAAATCTATCAATATGTTTTTTTTTCATATAACATTAATATTGAAAGTATCTCGTTTTTTTCTCAAATGATAAAAGTGCAACGTCGACTGCGTTTCGGAGGAATAAGTTAAAGAGCTTACAGCACCTGGTATTCCCAGGCGGTCTCCCATCCAAGTACTAACCAGGCCCGACTCTGCTTAGCTTCCGAGATCTGACGAGATCGGCATCACCAGACTGGTGTGGTGTAGGGCAATATTTGCTGCCACGCTTTGCTTTTTTAAATCTATCAATATGTTTTTTTTTTCATAATACATTAATATTGAAAGTATCTCGTTTTTTATTTTTTCTCTTTCTCAAATGATAAAAGTGCAACGTCGACTGCATGCTTTTTGAGGAATAAGTTAAAGAGCTTACAGCACCTGGTATTCCCAGGCGGTCTCCCATCCAAGTACTAACCAGGCCCGACTCTGCTTAGCTTCCGAGATCTGACGAGATCGGGCCACCAGACTGGTGTGGCCGTGAGGCAATATTTGCTGCCACGCTTTGCTTTTTTAAATCTATCAATATGTTTTTTTTTTTCATTTCATAATACATTAATGTTGAAAGTATCTCGTTTTTTTTTTCTTTCTCAAATGATAAAAGTGCAACGTCGACTGCTTTTTGAGGAATAAGTTAAAGAGCTTACAGCACCTGGTATTCCCAGGCGGTCTCCCATCCAAGTACTAACCAGGCCCGACTCTGCTTAGCTTCCGAGATCTGACGAGATCGGGCGTCACCAGACTGGTGTGGCTGTAGGCAATATTTGCTGCCACGCTTTTTTTTTTTAAATCTATCAATATGTTTTTTGTCATTTCATAATACATTAATATTGAAAGTATCTCGTTTTTTTTTTCTTCAAATGATAAAAGTGCAACGTCGATCATGCTTTTGAGGAATAAGTTAAAGAGCTTACAGCACCTGGTATTCCCAGGCGGTCTCCCATCCAAGTACTAACCAGGCCCGACTCTGCTTAGCTTCCGAGATCTGACGAGATCGGGCCACCAGACTGGTGTGGCCGAGGCAATATTTGCTGCCACGCTTTGCTTTTTTAAATCTATCAATATGTTATTTTTTTTCATATAACATTAATATTGAAAGTATCTCGTTTTTTTTTCTTTCTCAAATGATAAAAGTGCAACGTCGACTGCGTTTTTGAGGAATAAGTTAAAGAGCTTACAGCACCTGGAATTCCCAGGCGGTCTCCCATCCAAGTACTAACCAGGCCCAAATCTGCTTAGCTTCCGAGATCTGACGAGATCAGGCGTCCACAGACTGGTGTGGCCGTAGGCAATATTTGCTGCCACGCTTTGCTTTTTTAAATCTATCAATATGTTTTTTTTGTCATTTCATAATACATTACAATCTCTTAGGTCCCTCCAGTTGATTCAGAATGCTGCAGCTCGTATTCTCACTAAAACTAAGAAAAGAGATCACATTACTCCTGCACTAGCTGCTCTGCACTGGCTCCCTGTAAAATCAAGAATCACTTTTAAAATTCTTCTCTTAACTTACAAAGCCTTAATTGGTGATGCACCATCATATCTTAAAGAGCTTGTAACCGATCGCCCCACCAGAGAGCTGCGCTCACTAAATGCGGGGCTACTTGTAGTTCCGAGAGTCTTAAAATGTAAAATGGGAGCCAGAGCCTTTAGTTATCAAGCTCCTCTTTTATGGAACCAGCTTCCACCTTCAGTCCGGGAGGCAGACACAGTCACCACATTCAAGAGTAGACTGAAGACTTTCCTCTTGACAGAGCTTATAGTCAGGCTGAATCAGGTTTGCCCTGGTCCAGCCCCTGGATATGCTGGTATAGGCTTATAGCTGCTGGGGATGTTTAGGATGCACTGAGCACCTCTCCTCTTTTCTTTCTCCTATGGATGAATCTTCATCTCTCCATCACACATGACTAACTCTGCTTTCTCCCAGAGTCCTTCTGACTTCACGCCTCATGGGGTCATCGGACCCTATGAGACGGCATAGATTCCATCTGCTGATGGACCTTCGATGGTTGGATCGTGAGTTCCTGTCGCCAGCTGTGCCACTGCCCTGCTGGGACTCCGCCCACTCCTCCACTTGGGAGGTCTCCAAACTCTCCATCGTGGAATATGCCTAAATATGAACTATTGATAAACTCTGTCAGATTCCTTGAATGTATTTTAACTCTAAATATGTCCTTCTGTACACATTACATCTATTGCATCTGTCCATCCTGGAGAGGATCCTCTGTTGCTCTCCTGAAGGTTTCTTCCTTTTTTCCCCTGAAGGGTTATTTGGGAGTTTTTCCTGGTCCGATGTGAGGTTTTGGGTCAGGGATGTCTATGTGTACAGATTGTAAAGCACTCTGAGACAAATTTGTAATTTGTGAAACTGGGCTATACAAATAAACTGAATTGAATTAATATTGAAAGTATCTCGTTTTTTTTTCTTTCTCAAATGATAAAAGTGCAACGTCGACTGCGTTTTTGAGT
>JAYMGU010000460.1:0-16433 GCA_036178185.1 Liparis tanakae | reverse complement strand
GAAAGCATCAGGTATTCATGAAAATGTCATCAAACTTGTAAGAAGTGTGTCCTAAGACACTTTCTTTGGTTAAAAAACCCAGAAAACAGGTTTTGTTTAGTAAAATCCACTTTTGTCTCTCTGTGGGCTGAAAATCAGTTTAAGAGCATAAAACAAGATGTTGCTGCTTTGAGGCAGTAAAGTGATGAAAGCATCAGGTATTCATGAAAATGTCATCAAACTTGTAAGAAGTGTGTCCTAAGACACTTTCTTTGTGAAAAACCCAGAAAACAGGTTTTGTTTAGTAAAATCCACTTTGATCTCTCTGTGGGCTGAAAATCAGTTTAAGAGCATAAAAACAAGATGTTGCTGCTTTGAGGCAGTAAAGTGATGAAAGCATCAGGTATTCATGAAAATGTCATCAAACTTGTAAGAAGTGTGTCCTAAGACACTTTCTTTGGTTAAAAAACCCAGAAAACAGGTTTTGCTTTAGTAAAATCCACTTTGATCTCTGCGGGCTGAAAATCAGTTTAAGAGCATAAAAACAAGATGTTGCTGCTTTGAGGCAGTAAAGTGATGAAAGCATCAGGTATTCATGAAAATGTCATCAAACTTGTAAGAAGTGTGTCCTAAGACACTTTCTTTGGTTGAAAAACGCAGAAAACAGGTTTTGTTTAGTAAAATCCACTTTTGATCTTGGCTGGAAATCAGTTTAAGAGCATAAAAACAAGATGTTGCTGCTTTGAGGCAGTAAAGTGATGAAAGCATCAGGTATTCATGAAAATGTCATCAAACTTCTGAGAAGTGTGTCCTAAGACACTTTCTTTGGTTAAAAAACCCAGAAAACAGGTTTTGTTTAGTAAAATCCACTTTTGATCTTGGCTGAAAATCAGTTTAAGAGCATAAAACAAGATGTTGCTGCTTTGGGGCAGTAAAGTGATGAAAGCATCAGGTATTCATTAAAACTTCATCAAACTTGTAAGAAGTGTGTCCTAAGACACTTTTTGGTTAAAAAACCCAGAAAACAGGTTTTGTTTAGTAAAATCCACGTTTGATCTCTCTGAAAATCAGTTTAAGAGCATAAAAACAAGATGTTGCTGCTTTGAGGCAGTAAAGTGATGAAAGCATCAGGTATTCATGAAAATGTCATCAAACTTAAGAAGTGTGTCCTAAGACACTTTCTTTGGTTGAAAAACCCAGAAAACAGGTTTTGTTTAGTAAAATCCACGTTTGATCTCTCTGAAAATCAGTTTAAGAGCATAAAAACAAGATGTTGCTGCTTTGAGGCAGTAAAGTGATGAAAGCATCAGGTATTCATGAAAATGTCATCAAACTTGTAAGAAGTGTGTCCTAAGACACTTTCTTGGTTAAAAACCCAGAAAACAGGTTTTGTTTAGTAAAATCCACTTTTGATCTCTCTGTGGCTGGAAAAATCAGTTTAAGAGCATAAAACAAGATGTTGCTGCTTTGAGGCCAGTAAAGTGATGAAAGCATCAGGTATTCATGAAAATGTCATCAAACTTCTGAGAAGTGTGTCCTAAGACACTTTTGGTTAAAAACCCAGAAAACAGGTTTTGTTTAGTAAAATCCACTTTGATCTCTCTGCGGCCTGAAATCAGTTTAAGAGCATAAAACAAGATGTTGACAAGATGTTGCTGCTTTGAGGCAGTAAAGTGATGAAAGCATCAGGTATTCATGAAAATGTCATCAAACTTGTAAGAAGTGTGTCCTAAGACACTTTCTTTGGTTGAAAACAGGTTTTGTTTAGTAAAATCCACTTTTGATCTCTCTATGGCTGAAAATCAGTTTAAGAGCATAAAACAAGATGTTGCTGCTTTGAGGCAGTAAAGTGATGAAAGCATCAGGTATTCATGAAAATGTCATCAAACTTGTAAGAAGTGTGTCCTAAGACACTTTCTTTGGTTGAAAAACAGGTTTTGTTTAGTAAAATCCACTTTTGGTCCCTGTGGGCTGGAAATCTGTATAACAGAATAAAAACAAGATGTTGCTGCTTTGAGGCAGTAAAGTGATGAAAGCATCAGGTATTCATGAAAATGTCATCAAACTTCTGAGAAGTGTGTCCTAAGACACTTTTGGTTAAAAACCCAGAAAACAGGTTTTGTTTAGTAAAATCCACTTTTGATCTCTCTTGGCTGAAAATCAGTTTAAGAGCATAAAACAAGATGTTGCTGCTTTGAGGCAGTAAAGTGATGAAAGCATCAGGTATTCATGAAAATGTCATCAAACTTGTAAGAAGTGTGTCCTAAGACACTTTCTTTGGTTAAAAACCCAGAAAACAGGTTTTGTTTAGTAAAATCCACTTTTGATCTCTCTGCGGCTGAAAATCAGTTTAAGAGCATAAAACAAGATGTTGCTGCTTTTGGCAGTAAAGTGATGAAAGCATCAGGTATTCATGAAAATGTCATCAAACTTTGTAAGAAGTGTGTCCTAAGACACTTTCTTTGGTTGAAAACAGGTTTTGTTTAGTAAAATCCACTTTTGATCTCTGTGGGCTGAAAATCAGTTTAAGAGCATAAAAACAAGATGTTGCTGCTTTGAGGCAGTAAAGTGATGAAAGCATCAGGTATTCATGAAAATGTCATCAAACTTGTAAGAAGTGTGTCCTAAGACACTTTCTTTGGTTGAAAAACAGGTTTTGTTTAGTAAAATCCACTTTTTGTCTCTCTGTGGGCTGGAAAATCAGTTTAAGAGCATAAACACAAGATGTTGCTGCTTTGAGGCAGTAAAGTGATGAAAGCATCAGGTATTCATGAAAATGTCATCAAACTTAAAAGAAGTGTGTCCTAAGACACTTTCTTTGGTTAAAAAACCCAGAAAACAGGTTTTGTTTAGTAAAATCCACGTTTGATCTCTCTGAAAATCAGTTTAAGAGCATAAAAACAAGATGTTGCTGCTTTGAGGCAGTAAAGTGATGAAAGCATCAGGTATTCATGAAAATGTCATCAAACTTGTAAGAAGTGTGTCCTAAGACACTTTCTTTGTTAAACCTCAGAAAACAGGTTTTGTTTAGTAAAATCCACTTTTGATCTCTCTGTGGGCTGGAAATCAGTTTAAGAGCATAAAAACAAGATGTTGCTGCTTTGAGGCAGTAAAGTGATGAAAGCATCAGGTATTCATGAAAATGTCATCAAACTTGTAAGAAGTGTGTCGTAAGACACTTTTTGGTTAAAACCCAGAAAACAGGTTTTGTTTAGTAAAATCCACTTTGATCTCTCTCATGGCTGAAAATCAGTTTAAGAGCATAAAAACAAGATGTTGCTGCTTTGAGCCAGTAAAGTGATGAAAGCATCAGGTATTCATGAAAATGTCATCAAACTTAGAAGTGTGTCCTAAGACACTTTCTTTTGCAGCCCAGAAAAACAGGTTTTGTTTAGTAAAATCCACTTTTGATCTCTCTGCGGGCTGAAAATCAGTTTAAGAGCATAAAACAAGATGTTGCTGCTTTGAGGCAGTAAAGTGATGAAAGCATCAGGTATTCATGAAAATGTCATCAAACTTGTAAGAAGTGTGTCCTAAGACACTTTCTAGTTGGAAAAACAGGTTTTGTTTAGTAAAATCCACTTTTGATCTCTGTGGGCTGAAAATCAGTTTAAGAGCATAAAAACAAGATGTTGCTGCTTTGAGGCAGTAAAGTGATGAAAGCATCAGGTATTCATGAAAATGTCATCAAACTTGAGAAGTGTGTCCTAAGACACTTTTGGTTGAAAAACAGGTTTTGTTTAGTAAAATCCACTTTTGATCTCTCTGGGCTGGAAATCAGTTTAAGAGCATAAAAACAAGATGTTGCTGCTTTGAGGCAGTAAAGTGATGAAAGCATCAGGTATTCATGAAAATGTCATCAAACTTGAGAAGTGTGTCCTAAGACACTTTCTTTGGTTGAAAACAGGTTTTGTTTAGTAAAATCCACTTTTGATCTCTGTGGGCTGAAATCAGTTTAAGAGCATAAAACAAGATGTTGCTGCTTTGAGGCAGTAAAGTGATGAAAGCATCAGGTATTCATGAAAATGTCATCAAACTTGTAAGAAGTGTGTCCTAAGACACTTTCTTTGGTTAAAAACCCAGAAAAAGGTTTTGTTTAGTAAAATCCACTTTTGATCTCTGCGGGCTGAAATCAGTTTAAGAGCATAAAAACAAGATGTTGCTGCTTTGAGGCAGTAAAGTGATGAAAGCATCAGGTATTCATGAAAATGTCATCAAACTTGTAAGAAGTGTGTCCTAAGACACTTCTTTTGGTTGGAAAACAGGTTTTGTTTAGTAAAATCCACATTTGATCTCTCTGCGGGCTGGAAATCAGTTTAAGAGCATAAAAACAAGATGTTGCTGCTTTGAGGCAGTAAAGTGATGAAAGCATCAGGTATTCATGAAAATGTCATCAAACTTGTAAGAAGTGTGTCCTAAGACACTTTCTGGTTAAAAAACCCAGAAAACAGGTTTTGTTTAGTAAAATCCACTTTTGATCTCTCTGCGGGCTGAAAATCAGTTTAAGAGCATAAAAACAAGATGTTGCTGCTTTTTAGGCAGTAAAGTGATGAAAGCATCAGGTATTCATGAAAATGTCATCAAACTTGTAAGTGTGTCCTAAGACACTTTCTTGGTTTAAAAACCAGAAAACAGGTTTTGTTTAGTAAAATCCACTTTGATCTCTGCGGGCTGAAAATCAGTTTAAGAGCATAAAAACAAGATGTTGCTGCTTTGAGGCAAAGTGATGAAAGCATCAGGTATTCATGAAAATGTCATCAAATCCTAGAAGTGTGTCCTAAGACACTTTCTTTGGTTGAAAAAAAACCCAGGTTTTTTTAGTAAAAATCCACTTTTTGATCTCTGTGGGCTGAAATCAGTTTAAGAGCATAAAAACAAGATGTTGCTGCTTTGAGGCAGTAAAGTGATGAAAGCATCAGGTATTCATGAAAATGTCATCAAACTTGGATATAAGTGTGTCCTAAGACACTTTCTTTTGTTGAAAAACAGGTTTGTTTAAGTAAAATCCACTTTTTGATCTCTCAGGCTGAAAATCAGTTTAAGAGCATAAAAACAAGATGTTGCTGCTTTGAGGCAGTAAAGTGATGAAAGCATCAGGTATTCATGAAAATGTCATCAAACTTGTAAGAAGTGTGTCCTAAGACACTTTTGGTTAAAAACCCAGAAAAAGGTTTTGTTTAGTAAAATCCACTTTTGATCTCTGCGGGCTGAAAATCAGTTTAAGAGCATAAACACAAGATGTTGCTGCTTTGAGGCAGTAAAGTGATGAAAGCATCAGGTATTCATGAAAATGTCATCAAACTTGTGAAGTGTGTCCTAAGACACTTTCGGTTGTTGAAAAACCCAGAAAACAGGTTTTGTTTAGTAAAATCCACTTTTGATCTCTGCGGGCTGAAAATCAGTTTAAGAGCATAAAAACAAGATGTTGCTGCTTTGAGGCAGTAAAGTGATGAAAGCATCAGGTATTCATGAAAATGTCATCAAACTTGTAAGAAGTGTGTCCTAAGACACTTTCTTTGTTTAAAAACACAGAAAACAGGTTTTGTTTAATAAAATCCACTTTTGATCTCTCTGGCGGAAATCTGAAAAGAGCATAAAAAACAAGATGTTGCTGCTTTGAGGCAGTAAAGTGATGAAAGCATCAGGTATTCATGAAAATGTCATCAAACTTAGAAGTGTGTCCTAAGACACTTTCTTTGGTTAAAACCCAGAAAAAAGGTTTTGTTTAGTAAAATCCACTTTTGATCTTCTATGGCTGAAAATCAGTTTAAGAGCATAAAAACAAGATGTTGCTGCTTGAGGCAGTAAAGTGATGAAAGCATCAGGTATTCATGAAAATGTCATCAAACTGTAAGAAGTGTGTCCTAAGACACTTTCTTTGGTTGAAAACCCAGAAAACAGGTTTTGTTTAGTAAAATCCACTTTTTCTCTCTGTGGGCTGGAAATCAGTTTAAGAGCATAAAACAAGATGTTGCTGCTTTTGAGGCAGTAAAGTGATGAAAGCATCAGGTATTCATGAAAATGTCATCAAATATAAGAAGTGTGTCCTAAGACACTTTGGTTGAAAACCCAGAAAACAGGTTTTGTTTAGTAAAATCCACTTTGGTCTCTCTGCATGGGCTGAAAATCAGTTTAAGAGCATAAAACAAGATGTTGCTGTTGAGGCAGTAAAGTGATGAAAGCATCAGGTATTCATGAAAATGTCATCAACTTGTAAGAAGTGTGTCCTAAGACACTTTTGGTTAAAAACCCAGAAAACAGGTTTTGTTTAGTAAAATCCACTTTGATCTCTTCTGTGGCTGGAAATCAGTTTAAGAGCATAAAACAAGATGTTGCTGCTTTGAGGCAGTAAAGTGATGAAAGCATCAGGTATTCATGAAAATGTCATCAAACTTGTAAGAAGTGTGTCCTAAGACACTTTCTTTGGTTAAAAACCCAGAAAACAGGTTTTGTTTAGTAAAATCCACTTGATCTCTGCGGCTGAAAATCAGTTTAAGAGCATAAAAACAAGATGTTGCTGCTTTGAGGCAGTAAAGTGATGAAAGCATCAGGTATTCATGAAAATGTCATCAAACTTGTAAGAAGTGTGTCCTAAGACACTTTTGCTGGAAAAACCAAAACAGGTTTTGTTTAGTAAAATCCACTTTTGATCTCTGCTATGGCTGAAAATCAGTTTAAGAGCATAAACACAAGATGTTGCTGCTTTGAGGCAGTAAAGTGATGAAAGCATCAGGTATTCATGAAAATGTCATCAAACCTTAAGAAGTGTGTCCTAAGACACTTTCTTTGGTTAAAACCCAGAAAACAGGTTTTGTTTAGTAAAATCCACTTTTGATCTCTCTGCTGCTGAAAATCAGCTTAAGAGCATAAAACCAAGATGTTGCTGCTTTGAGGCAGTAAAGTGATGAAAGATCAGGTATTCATGAAAATGTCATCAAACTTTGTAAGAAGTGTGTCCTAAGACACTTTTGGTTAAAAACCCAGAAAACAGGTTTTGTTTAGTAAAATCCACTTTGATCTCTCTGGCTGGAAAATCAGTTTAAGAGCATAAAACAAGATGTTGCTGCTTTGAGCAGTAAAGTGATGAAAGCATCAGGTATTCATGAAATGTCATCAAACTTGTAAGAAGTGTGTAAGACACTTTCTTTGGTTGAAAAAAAGGTTTTGTTTAGTAAAAATCCACTTGGTCTCTCTGTGGGCTTGAAATCAGTTTAAGAGCATAAAACAAGATGTTGCTGTTGAGGCAGTAAAGTGATGAAAGCATCAGGTATTCATGAAAATGTCATCAAACTTAGAAGTGTGTCCTAAGACACTTTCTTTGGTTAAAAAACCCAGAAAACAGGTTTTGTTTAGTAAAAATCCACTTTTTGTCTCTCTGTGGCTGGAAATCAGTTTAAGAGCATAAAAACAAGATGTTGCTGCTTTGAGGCAGTAAAGTGATGAAAGCATCAGGTATTCATGAAAATGTCATCAAACTATAAGAAGTGTGTCCTAAGACACTTTCTTTTGGTTGAAAAACAGGTTTTGTTTAGTAAAATCCACTTTTTGTCTCTCTAGGCTGGAAATCAGTTTAAGAGCATAAAACAAGATGTTGCTGCTTTGAGGCAGTAAAGTGATGAAAGCATCAGGTATTCATGAAAATGTCATCAAACTTGTAAGAAGTGTGTCCTAAGACACTTTTGGTTAAAAACCCAGAAAACAGGTTTTGTTTAGTAAAATCCACTTTTGATCTCTATGGCTGAAAATCAGTTTAAGAGCATAAAACAAGATGTTGCTGCTTTTGAGGCAGTAAAGTGATGAAAGCATCAGGTATTCATGAAAATGTCATCAAATCTTGTAAGAAGTGTGTCCTAAGACACTTTTGGTTGAAAAACAGGTTTTGTTTAGTAGTAAACCACTTTTGATCTCTGCATGGCTGAAAATCAGTTTAAGAGCATAAAAACAAGATGTTGCTGCTTTGAGGCAGTAAAGTGATGAAAGCATCAGGTATTCATGAAAATGTCATCAAACTTGTAAGAAGTGTGTCCTAAGACACTTTCTTTGTTGAAAAGGTTTTGCTTAGTAAAATCCACTTTTTGATCTCTCTGTGGCTGATAATCAGTATAAGACCATAAACACAAGATGTTGCTGCTTTGAGGCAGAAAAGTGATGAAAGCATCAGGTTATCATACAAATGTCCTGAAACCTGTAAGAAGTGTGTCCTCAGACACTTTCTTAAAACCCTGAAAACAGGTTTTGTTTAGTAAAATCCACTTTTGATCTCTCTGCGGCTGAAAATGAGCTTAAGAGCATAAAAACAAGATGTTGCTGCTTTGAGGCAGTAAAGTGATGAAAGGATCAGGTATTCATGAAAATGTCATCAAACTTGTAAGAAGTGTGTCCTAAGACACTTTTGGTTAAAAAACCCAGAAAAACAGGTTTTGTTTAGTAAAATCCACTTTTGATCTCTCTGTCTGAAAATCAGTTTAAGAGCATAAAAACAAGATGTTGCTGCTTTTGAGGCAGTAAAAGTGATGAAAGCATCAGGTATTCATGAAAATGTCATCAAACTTAAGTGTAGAAGTGTGTCCTAAGACACTTTTTTTGGTTAAAACCCAGAAAACAGGTTTTGTTTAGTAAAATCCACTTTGATCTCTCTGCGGGCTGAAAATCAGTTTAAGAGCATAAAACAAGATGTTGCTGCTTTGAGGCAGTAAAGTGATGAAAGCATCAGGTATTCATGAAAATGTCATCAATCTTGTAAGAAGTGTGCCCTAAGACACTTTTTTTGGTTGAAAACAGGTTTTGTTTAGTAAAATCCACTTTTGATCTCTGCGGGCTGAAAATCAGTTTAAGAGCATAAAACAAGATGTTGCTGCTTTGAGGCAGTAAAGTGATGAAAGCATCAGGTATTCATGAAAATGTCATCAAACTTGTAAGAAGTGTGTCCTAAGACACTTTCTTGGTTAAAACCCAGAAAACAGGTTTTGTTTAGTAAAATCCACTTTTGATCTCTCGTCTGAAAATCAGTTTAAGAGCATAAAAACAAGATGTTGCTGCTTTGAGGCAGTAAAGTGATGAAAGCATCAGGTATTCATGAAAATGTCATCAAACTTCTGAAAAGTGTGTCCTAAGACACTTTCTTTTGGTTAAAAAACCAGAAAACAGGTTTTGTTTAGTAAAATCCACTTTTGATCTCTCTGGGCTGAAAATCAGTTTAAGAGCATAAAAACAAGATGTTGCTGCTTTGAGGCAGTAAAGTGATGAAAGCATCAGGTATTCATGAAAATGTCATCAAACTTGTAAGAAGTGTGTCCTAAGACACTTTCTTTTGGTTAAAAACCCAGAAAACAGGTTTTGTTTAGTAAAATCCACTTTGATCTCTTCTATGGCTGAAAATCAGTTTAAGAGCATAAAACAAGATGTTGCTGCTTTGAGACAGTAAATTGATGAAAGCATCAGGTATTCATGAAAATGTCATCAAACTTAAAAGAAGTGTGTCCTAAGACACTTTCTTTGTTTAAAAACGCAAAAAAGGGGTTTTGTTTAATAAAATCCACTTTTGATCTCTCTGGGCTGAAAATCAGTTTAAGAGCATAAAAACAAGATGTTGCTGCTTTTGAGGCAGTAAAGTGATGAAAGCATCAGGTATTCATGAAAATGTCATCAAACTTGTAAGAAGTGTGTCCTAAGACACTTTCTTTTGGTTAAAAAACAGAAAACAGGTTTTGTTTAGTAAATCCACTTTTGATCTCTCTATGGCTGAAAAATCAGTTTAAGAGCATAAAAACAAGATGTTGCTGCTTTGAGGCAGTAAAGTGATGAAAGCATCAGGTATTCATGAAAATGTCATCAAACTTGTAAGAAGTGTGTCCTAAGACACTTTTGGTTAAAAAAACCCAGAAAACAGGTTTTGTTTAGTAAAATCCACGTTTGATCTCTCTGAAAATCAGTTTAAGAGCATAAAAACAAGATGTTGCTGCTTTGAGGCAGTAAAGTGATGAAAGCATCAGGTATTCATGAAAATGTCATCAAACTTGTAAGAAGTGTGTCCTAAGACACTTTCTTTGGTTGAAAAAAGGTTTTGTTTAGTAAAATCCATTTTGGTCTCTCTGTGGGCTTGAAATCAGTTTAAGAGCATAAAAACAAGATGTTGCTGCTTTGAGGCAGTAAAGTGATGAAAGCATCAGGTATTCATGAAAATGTCATCAAACTTCTTAGAAGTGTATCCTAAGACACTTTCTTTGGTTAAAAAACAAACAGAAAAAAGGTTTTGTTTATAAAAATCCACTTTTTGATCTCTCATGGCTGAAAATCAGTTTAAGAGCATAAAACAAGATGTTGCTGCTTTGAGCCAGTAAAGTGATGAAAGCATCAGGTATTCATGAAAAATGTCATCAAACATATAAGAAGTGTGTCCTAAGACACTTTCTTTGTTGAAAACATGTTTTGTTTAGTAAAATCCACTTTTTGTCTCTGTGGGCTGGAAATCAGTTTAAGAGCATAAAAACAAGATGTTGCTGCTTTGAGGCAGTAAAGTGATGAAAGCATCAGGTATTCATGAAAATGTCATCAAACTTGTAAGAAGTGTGTCCTAAGACACTTTTGTTAAAAACCCAGAAAACAGGTTTTGTTTAGTAAAATCCACTTTTGATCTCTGCGGCTGAAAATCAGTTTAAGAGCATAATAAGATGTTGCTGCATTGAGGCAGCAAAGTGATGAAAGCATCAGGTATTCATGAAAATGTCATCAAACCTGTAAAGAAGTGTGTCCTAAGACACTTTCTTGGTTAAAAACCCAGAAAACAGGTTTTGTTTAGTAAAATCCACTTTTTGATCTCTGCGGTCTGGAAAATCAGTTTAAGAGCATATAAAAACAAGATGTTGCTGCTTTGAGGCAGTAAAGTGATGAAAGGATCAGGTATTCATAAAATGTCATCAAACTTGTAAGAAGTGTGTCCTAAGACACTTTCTTTGGTTAAAAACCCAGAAAACAGGTTTTGTTTAGTAAAATCCACTTTTGATCTCTCTGCGTCTGAAAATCAGTTTAAGAGCATAAAACAAGATGTTGCTGCTTTTGAGGCAGTAAAGTGATGAAAGCATCAGGTATTCATGAAAATGTCATCAAGCTTCTAAGAAGTGTGTCCTAAGACACTTTTGGTTAAAAACCCAGAAAAACAGGTTTTGTTTAGTAGTAAAAATCCACTTTTGATCTCTATGGCTGGCTGAAAATCAGTTTAAGAGCATAAAAACAAGATGTTGCTGCTTTGAGCCAGTAAATTGATGAAAGCATCAGGTATTCATGAAAATGTCATCAAACATATAAGAAGTGTGTCCTAAGACACTTTCTTTGGTTGAAAACCCAGGTTTTTGTTTAATAAAATCCACTTTTTGATCTCTTCATGGCTGAAATCAGTTTAAGAGAATAAAAACAAGATGTTGCTGCTTTGAGCCAGTAAAGTGATGAAAGCATCAGGTATTCATGAAAATGTCATCAAACATATAAGAAGTGTGTCCTAAGAAGACACTTTCTTTGGCTTTAGTTGAAAAACATGTTTTGTTTAGTAAAATCCACTTTTGATCTCTCTGGCTGAAAATCAGTTTAAGAGCATAACACAAGATGTTGCTGCTTTGAGGCAGCAAAGTGATGAAAGCATCAGGTATTCATGAAAATGTCATCAAACATAAGAAGTGTGTCCTAAGACACTTTCTTTGGTTGAAAACCCAGAAAACAGGTTTTGTTTAGTAAAATCCACTTTAATCTCTCTCTAAGTGGCTGAAAAATCAGTTTAAGAGCATAAAAACAAGATGTTGCTGCTTTGAGGCAGGAAAGTGATGAAAGCATCATGTATTCATGAAAATGTCATCAAACTTGTAAGAAGTGTGTCCTAAGACACTTTTGGTTAAAAAACCCAGAAAAACAACAGGTTTTGTTTAGTAAAAAATCCACTTTTGATCTCTCTGCGGGCTGAAAATCAGTTTACGTTCATAAACACAAAATGTTGCTGCTTTGAGGCTGTAAAGTGATGAAAGCATCAGGTATTCATGAAATGTCATCAAACTTGTAAGAAGTGTCCTAAGACACTTTCTTTGGTTGAAAAACAGGTTTTGTTTAGTAAAATCCACTTTTGATCTCTCTGCTGGCTGAAAATCAGTTTAAGAGCATAAAACCAAGATGTTGCTGCTTTGAGGCAGTAAAGTGATGAAAGGATCAGGTATTCATGAAAATGTCATCAAACTTGTAAGAAGTGTGTCCTAAGACACTTTTTGGTTAAAAAAACCCAGAAAAACAGGTTTTGTTTATAAAAATCCACTTTTGATCTCTCTGCGGGTCTGAAAATCAGTTTAAGAGCATAAAAACAAGATGTTGCTGCAGTGAGACAGTAAAGTACTGAAAGCATGAGGCATTCATGAAAATGTCATCAAACTTGTAAGAAGTCTGACGTAAGACACTTTCAATGGTTCAAAAAACAGAAAACAGGTTTTTTAGTTTAGTAAAATCCACTTTTGATCTCTCTGGGCTGAAAATCAGTTTAAGAGCATAAAACAAGATGTTGCTGCTTTGAGGCAGTAAAGTGATGAAAACATCAGGTATTCATGAAAATGTCATCAAACTTGTAAGAAGTGTGTCCTAAAGACACTTTCTTTGGTGAAAACAGGTTTTGTTTAGTAAATCCACTTTTGATCTCTCTGCGGGCTGAAAATCAGTTTAAGAGCATAAAACAAGATGTTGCTGCTTTGAGGCAGTAAAGTGATGAAAGCATCAGGTATTCATGAAAATGTCATCAAATCTTGTAGAAGTGTGTCCTAAGACACTTTCTGGTTGAAAAAGGTTTTGTTTAGTAAAATCCACTTTGGTCTCTTCATGGGCTGGGAAATCAGGTTAAGAGCATAAAAACAAGATGTTGCTGCTTTGAGGCAGTAAAGTGATGAAAGCATCAGGTATTCATGAAAATGTCATCAAACTTGTAAGAAGTGTATCCTAAGACACTTTTGGTTAAAAAAACCCAGAAAAACATGTTTGTTTAGTAAAATCCACTTTTTGTCTTCAGGCTGGAAATCAGTTTAAGAGCATAAAACAAGATGTTGCTGCTTTGAGGCAGTAAAGTGATGAAAGCATCAGGTATTCATGAAAATGTCATCAACTAGAAGAAGTGTGTCCTAAGACACTTTCTTTGGTTGAAAACATGTTTTGTTTAGTAAAATCCACTTTTTGTCTCTCAGGCTGGAAATCAGTTTAAGAGCATAAAACAAGATGTTGCTGCTTTGAGGCAGTAAAGTGATGAAAGCATCAGGTATTCATGAAAAATGTCATCAAACTTAGAAGTGTATCCTAAGACATTTTCTTTGAAAAACCAAAAAAATGGTTTGTTTAGTAAAATCCACTTTTGATCTTCATGGCTGAAAATCAGTTTAAGAGCATAAAAACAAGATGTTGCTGTTTTGAGCCAGTAAAGTGATCAAAGCATCAGGTATTCATGAAAATGTCACCAAACATATAAGTAGTGTGCCCTAAGACACTTTCTTTGCTGAAAAACATATGTTTTGTTTAGTAAAAATCCACTTTTTGTCTCTCTGTGGGCTGGAAATCAGTTTAAGAGCATAAAACAAGATGTTGCTGCTTTGAGGCAGTAAAGTGATGAAAGCATCAGGTATTCATGAAAAATGTCATCAAACCTAGGTGAACTGTGTGTCCTAAGACACCTCTTTTGGTTGAAAACAGGTTTTGTTTAGTAAAATCCACTTTTTAATCTCTGCGGGCTGAAAATCAGTTTAAGAGCATAAAACAAGATGTTGCTGCTTTGAGGCAGTAAAGTGATGAAAGCATCATGTATTCATGAAAATGTCATCAAACTTGTAAGAAGTGTGTCCTAAGACACTTTTGGTTAAAACCCAGAAAAACAGGTTTTGTTTAGTAAAATCCACTTTTGATCTCTCTGGCTGAAAATCAGTTTACGAGCATAAACACAAAATGTTGCTGCTTTTGAGGCTGTAAAGTGATGAAAGCATCAGGTATTCATGAAAAATGTCATCAAACCTGTAAGAAGTGTGTCCTAAGACACTTTCTTTTGGTTGAAAACAGGTTTTGTTTAGTAAAATCCACTTTTGATCTCTCTGCGGGCTGAAAATCAGTTTATAGCATAAAAACAAGATGGTGCTGCTTTGAGGCAGTAAAGTGATGAAAGGATGAGGTATTGATGAAAATGTCATCAAACTGAGAAGAAGTGTGTCCTAAGACACTTTTGGTTAAAAACCCAGAAAACACAGGTTTTGTTTAGTAAAATCCACTTTTGATCTCTGCGGTCTGAAAATCAGTTTAAGAGCATAAAACAAGATGTTGCTGTTTTGAGGCAGTAAAGTGATGAAAGCATCAGGTATTCATGAAAATGTCATCAAAACTTGTAAGAAGTGTGTCAAGACACTTTTAATGAAAAAAGTTTTGTTTAGTAAAATCCACTTTTGCTCTCTATGGGCTTGAAATCAGTTTAAGAGCATAAAACAAGATGTTGCTGCTTTGAGGCAGTAAAGTGATGAAAGCATCAGGTATTCATGAAAATGTCATCAAATCCTAAGAAGTGTGTCCTAAGACACTTTTTGGTTTAAAACCCAGAAAAACAGGTTTTGTTTAGTAAAATCCACTTTTGATCTATGGCTAAAAATCAGTTTAAGAGCATGAAAACAAGATGTTGCTGCTTTGAGCCAGTAAAGTGATGAAAGCATCAGGTATTCATGAAAATGTCATCAAACTTGTAAGAAGTGTATCCTAAGACACTTTCTTTGGTTAAAAACCAGAAAAAGTTTTGCTTAGTAAAAATCCACTTTTGATCTCTCTGCGCGCTGAAAATCAGTTTAAGAGCATAAAAACAAGATGTTGCTGCTTTGAGCCAGTAAAGTGATGAAAGCATCAGGTATTCATGAAAATGTCATCAAACATATAAGAAGTGTGTCCTAAGACACTTTCTTTGGTTGAAAACAGGTTTTGTTTAGTAAAATCCACTTTTGATCTCTCTCTGCGGGCTGAAAATCAGTTTAAGAGCATAACAACAAGATGTTGCTGCTTTGAGGCAGCAAAGTGATGAAAGCATCAGGTATTCATGAAAATGTCATCAAACTTGTAAGAAGTGTGTCCTAAGACACTTTCTTTGGTTGAAAACAGGTTTTGTTTAGTAAAATCCACTTTTAATCTCTCTGCGGGCTGAAAATCAGTTTAAGAGCATAAAAACAAGATGTTGCTGCTTTGAGGCAGTAAAGTGATGAAAGCATCATGTATTCATGAAAATGTCATCAAACTTGTAAGAAGTGTGTCCTAAGACACTTTCTTTGTTGAAAACAGGTTTTGTTTAGTAAAATCCACTTTGATCTCTCTGCGGGCTGAAAATCAGTTTAAGAGCATAAAACAAGATGTTGCTGCTTTGAGGCAGTAAAGTGATGAAAAGCATCAGGTATTCATGAAAATGTCATCAAACTGTAAGAAGTGTGTCCTAAGACACTTTTGGTTAAAACCCAGAAAACAGGTTTTGTTTAGTAAAATCCACTTTTGATCTCTCTGCGTCTGCGTCTAGTAAAACCAGTTTAAGACCATAAAAACAAGATGTTGTTGCTTTGAGGCAGTAAAGTGATGAAAGCATCAGGTATTCATGAAAATGTCATCAAACTTGTAAGAAGTGTGTCCTAAGACACTTTTTGGTTGAAAACAGGTTTTGTTTAGTAAAATCCACTTTTTGTCTCTGTGGCTTGAAAATCAGTTTAAGAGCATAAAACAAGATGTTGCTGCTTTGAGGCAGTAAAGTGATGAAAGCATCAGGTATTCATGAAAATGTCATCAAACTTGTAAGAAGTGTGTCCTAAGACACTTTCAAGCAAAAACCCAGAAAAACATGTTTTGTTTGGTAAAATCCACTTTTGATCTCTCTGCGGGCTAAAAATCAGTTTAAGAGCATAAAACAAGATGTTGCTGCTTTGAGGCAGTAAAGTGATGAAAGCAGCAGCTATTCATGAAACTGTCATCAAACTTAGAAGTGTATCCAGACACTTTTGGTTAAAAAAACCCAGAAAAAACCAGAAAAAAAAGAAAAAGGGTTTTGTTAAAATCCACTTTGATGATCTCTTCATGGGCTGAAAATCAGTTTCAGTTTAAGAGCATAAAACAAGATGTTGCTGCTTTGAGGCAGTAAAGGATGAAAGCATCAGGTATTCATGAAAATGTCATCAAACTTAAAGTTGTCCGACATTTTTTTTTTTTTTTTTTTTTTTTTTTTTTTTTTTTTTTTTTTTTTTTTTTTTTTTTTTTTTTTTTTTTTTTTTTTTTTTTTTAAAAAAAAAAAAAAAAAAAAAAAAAAAAAAAAAAAAAAAAAAAAAAAAAAAAAAAAAAAAAAAAAAAAAAAAAAAAAAAAAAAAAAAAAAAAAAAAAAAAAAAAAAAAAAAAAAAAAAAAAAAACCATTTTGGTTCCCTTTGTTTGGGTAAAACCATGGGCT
>JAYMGU010000459.1:0-35892 GCA_036178185.1 Liparis tanakae | reverse complement strand
GCCAAATTAATTGATTTCCAACTAGATTCAGGCAAAGTAGTTTTGTCATTGAGTGAAGGTAAATGTGTAATGAACTCAAAATCTCCCCTGTGTAACTGAGAATTCCTGTAAACTGAACAAATATCATAAAAACATGCCCCAAAAAAGTGCCAGAAGAAATGCTTAAAATATTGCCGAAAATCGTTTTTAGAGCACCTCGTTAGTATAGTGGACAGTATCTCCGCCTGTCACGCTGAAGACCAGGGTTCGATTCCCTGACGGGAGTTCATTATTAGCCGAATGGGACAGGCGTCCATATCCAAAATGATGTCGCCACACATCGAAATGAAATGACTTACAATTACTTTGTCAATAATTTCAATCACTCACTCGACAAAAAGTATTTATTATCCAGTTTACAAAAGAATAAAACCTACAAGAGTTGTAGGCAAAATAATGTTTCCGCCCAGTTTCGAACTGGGGACCTTTTCGCGGTGAGGCGAACGTGATAACCACTACACTACGGAAACTATAGAAGACCACACTCAAGCATGTGCCCGGCTTAATGGAACATTTATACACATTTATAATTTTTGATGCCAAATTAATTGATTTCCAACTAGATTAAGGCATAGTATTTTTGTTATTGAGTGAATGTAAATGTGTAATGATGTTAAAATCTCGGCTGTGTAACTGAGAATCCCCTGTAATCTGAACAAATATCATAAAAACATGCCCCAAAAAGTGCCAGAAGAAATGCTTAAAATATTGCCGAAAATCTTGTTTAGAGCACTCCTCGTTAGTATAGTGGACAGTATCTCCGCCTGTCACGGGAAGACCAGGGTTCGATTCTGACGGGAGTTCATTATTAGCCATGAATGGGACAGGCGTCCATATCCCCAAATGATGTCGCCACACATCGAAATGAAATGACTTACAATAAATTTTGTCTGTGATTTCCATCACTCACTCGAGCAAGAGTACTAATTATCCACTTTACAAAGGTATAAGGCCTACAAGAGTTGTAAGCAAAAATGTTTCCGCCCAGTTTCGAACTGGGGACCTTTCGCAGTTAGGCTAACGTGATAACCACTACACTACGGAAACTATCGAAGACCACACTCAAGCATGTGCCCGGCTTAATCGAACATTTGTTCACTTTTATAACTTTTAGATGCCAAATTAATTGATTTCCAACTAGATTCAGGCAAAGTAGTTTTGTCATTGAGTGAAGGTAAATGTGTAATAAACTCAAAATCTCCCTGTGTAACTGAGAATTCCTGTAAACTGAACAAATATCATAAAAACATGCCCCAAAAAAGTGCCAGAAGAAATGCTTAAAATATTGCCGAAAATCTGACTAGAGCACTCCTCGTTAGTATAGTGGACAGTATCTCCGCCTGTCACGCTGAAGACCAGGGTTCGATTCCTGACGGGAGTTCATTATTAGCCGCTAATGGGACAGGCGTCCTTATCCTAAATGATGTCGCCACACATCGAAAATGAAATGACTTACAATTACTTTTGTCAATAATTTCAATCACTCACTCGGGCAAAAGTATTTATTATCCAGTTTACAAAAGAATAAAACCTACAAGAGTTGTAGGCAAATACAATGTCACCAGTTTCGAACTGGGGACCTTTTCAAGTGTTAGGCTAACGTGATAACCACTACACTACGGAAACTATCGAAGACCACACTCAAGCATGTGCCCGGCTTAATGGAACATTTATACACATTTATAATTTTTGATGCCAAATTAATTGATTTCCAACTAGATTCAGGCAAAGTAGTTTTGTCATTGAGTGAAGGTAAATGTGTAATAAACTCAAAATCTCCCCTGTAACTGAGAATTCCGTAAACTGAACAAATATCATAAAAACATGCCCCAAAAAAAGTGCCAGAAGAAATGCTTAAAATATTGCCGAAAAAGTGACTAGAGCACTCGTTCGTTAGTATAGTGGACAGTATCTCCGCCTGTCACGCGGAAGACCAGGGTTCGATTCCCTGACGGGGAGTGTTCATTATTAGCCGCGAATGGGACAGGCGTCCTTATCCGAAATGATGTCGCCACACATCGAAATGAAATGACTTACAATTACTTTTTGTCAATAATTTCCATCACTCACTCGGACAAAAGTATTTTTATTATCCAGTTTACAAAAGAATAAAACCTACAAGAGTTGTAGGCAAAACAATGTTTCCTACCAGTTTCGAACTGGGGACCTTTTCGCAGGTTAGGCTAACGTGATAACCACTACACTACGGAAACTATCGAAGACCACACTCAAGCATGTGCCCGGCTTAATGGAACATTTATACACATTTATAATTTTTGATGCCAAATTAATTGATTTCCAACTAGATTCAGGCAAAGTAGTTTTGTCATTGAGTGAAGGTAAATGTAATAAACTCAAAATCTCCCTGTGTAACTGAGAATTCCTGTAAACTGAACAAATATCATAAAAACATGCCCCAAAAAAGTGCCAGAAGAAATGCTTAAAATATTGCCAAAATCTGTTTAGAGCCTCCTCGTTAGTATAGTGGACAGTATCTCCGCCTGTCACGGGAAGACCAGGGTTCGATTCCCCTGACGGGGAGTTCATTATTAGTCGCGAATGGGACAGGCGTCCCATATCCCAAATGATGTCACCACACATCGAAATGAAATGACTTACAATTACTTTTGTCAATAATTTCCATCACTCACTCGACAAAATACTTATTATCCAGTTTACAAAAGAATAAAACCTACAAGAGTTGTAGGCAAAAACAATGTTTCCGCCCAGTTTCGAACGGGGACCTTTCGCAGTTAGCTTAACGTGATAACCACTACACTACGGAAACTATCGAAGACCACACTCAAGCATGTGCCCGGCTTAATGGAACATTTATACACATTTATAATTTTTGATGCCAAATTAATTGATTTCCAACTAGATTCAGGCAAAGTAGTTTTGTCATTGAGTGAAGGTAAATGTGTAATAAACTCAAAATCTCCGCTCTGTAACTGAGAATTCCCTGTAAACTGAACAAATATCATAAAAACATGCCCCAAAAAAAGTGCCAGAAGAAATGCTTAAAATATTGCCGAAAATGACTTGTTTAGGCTCCTCGTTAGTATAGTGGACAGTATCTCCGCCTGTCACGGGGAAGACCAGGGTTCGATTCCCTGACGGGGTGTTCATTATTAGCCGCGAATGGGACAGGCGCCATTATCCGAAATGATGTCGCCACACATCGAAATGAAATGACTTACAATTACTTTTGTCAATAATTTCCATCACTCACTCGGCAAAAAGTACTTATTATCCAGTTTACAAAAGAATAAAACCTACAAGAGTTGTAACCAAAAACAATGTTCCCGCCTAGTCTCGAACTGGGACCTTTCGGTGAGGCTAACGTGATAACCACTACACTACGGAAACTATAGAAGACCACACTCAAGCATGTGCCTGGCTTAATGGAACATTTATACACATTTATAATTTTTTGATGCCAAATTAATTGATTTCCAACTAGATTCAGGCAAAGTAGTTTTGTCATTGAGTGAAGGTAAATGTGTAATAAACTCAAAATCTCCCCTGTAACTGAGAATTCCCTGTAAACTGAACAAATATCATAAAAACATGCCCCAAAAAAGTGCCAGAAGAAATGCTTAAAATATTGCCGAAAAAAGTGACTAGAGCACTCCTCGTTAGTATAGTGGACAGTATCTCCGCCTGTCACGCGGAAGACCAGGGTTCGATTCCCTGACGGGGTGTTCATTATTAGTCATGAATGGGACAGGCGCCCATATCCGCAATGATGTCCCCTCACATCGACCTGAAATGCCTTACAATTACTTTTGTCAATAATTTCTTCCATTCACTCGGACAAAAATACTTATTATCCAGTTTACAAAAGAATAAAACCTACAAGAGTTGTAAGCAAAAACAATGTTTCCGCCCAGTTTCGAACGGGGGACCTTTCACGTGTTAGGCGAACGTGATAACCACTACACTACGGAAACTATCGAAGACCACACTCAAGCATGTGCCCGGCTTAATGGAACATTTATACACATTTATAATTTTTTGATGCCAAATTAATTGATTTCCAACTAGATTCAGGCAAAGTAGTTTTGTCATTGAGTGAAGGTAAATGTGTAATAAACTCAAAATCTCCCCTGTGTAACTGAGAATTCCCTGTAAACTGAACAAATATCATAAAAACATGCCCCAAAAAAGTGCCAGAAGAAATGCTTAAAACATTGCCGAAAAATCGACTAGAGCACCTCGTTAGTATAGTGGACAGTATCACCGCCTGTCACGAGGAAGACCAGGGTTAGATTTCTGACGGGAGTTCATTATTAGTCGCGAATGGGACAGGCGTCCATATCCTAAATGATGTCGCCACATCGAAATGAAATGACTTATAATTACTTTTGTCAATAATTTCCATCACTCACTCGGGCAAAAGTACTTATTATCCAGTTTACAAAAGAATAAAACCTACAAGAGTTGTAAGCAAAAACAATGTTTCCGCCCAGTTTCGAACTGGGGACCTTTTCGATGAGGCTAACGTGATAACCACTACACTACGGAAACTATAGAAGACCACACTCAAGCATGTGCCCGCTTAATGGAACATTTATAGACAGTTATAATTTGTTTACGCCAAATTATTTGATTTGCAACTAGATTCAGGCAAAGTAGTTTAGACATTGAGTGAAGGTAAATGTGTAATAAACACAAAATCCCACCTGTGTAACTGAGAATTCCTGTAAACTGAACAAATATCATAAAAACATGCCCCAAAAAGTGCCAGAAGAAATGCTTAAAATATTGCCGAAAAATCTGTTTAGAGCACCTCGTTAGTATAGTGGACAGTATTCCGCCTGTCACGGGAAGACCAGGGTTCGATTCTGACGGGGAGTTCATTATTAGCCGCTAATGGGACAGGCGTCCATATCCGAAATGATGTCGCCACACATCGAAATGAAATGACTTACAATTACTTTTGTCAATAATTTCAATCACTCACTCGGGACAAAAGTACTTATTATCCAGTTTACAAAAGAATAAAACCTACAAGAGTTGTAGGCAAAAACAATGCCGCCCAGTTTCGAACTGGGGACCTTTCGCATATGAGGCGAACGTGATAACCACTACACTACGGAAACTATAGAAGACCACACTTAAGCATGTGCCCGGCTTAATGGAACATTTATACACATTTATAATTTTTTGATGCCAAATTAATTGATTTCCAACTAGATTCAGGCAAAGTAGTTTTGTCATTGAGTGAAGGTAAATGTGTAATAAACTCAAAATCTCCCCTGTGTAACTGAGAATTCCCTGTAAACTGAACAAATATCATAAAAACATGCCCCAAAAAAGTGCCAGAAGAAATGCTTAAAATATTGCCAAAAAAAAGTGACTACAGCACTCCTCGTTAGTATAGTGGACAGTATCTCCGCTTGTCACGCTGAAGACCAGGGTTCGATTCTGACGGGAGTTCATTATTAGCCATGAATGGGACAGGCCCATATCCGAAATGATGTCGCCACACATCGAAATGAAATGACTTACAATTACTTTTGTCAATAATTTCCATCACTCACTCGGACAAAAATACTTATTATCCAGTTTACAAAAGAATAAAACCTACAAGAGTTGTAAGCAAAAACAATGTTTCCGCCCAGTTTCGAACGGGGACCTTTTCGCAGTTAGGCTAACGTGATAACCACTACACTACGGAAACTATCGAAGACCACTCAAGCATGTGCCCGGCTTAATGGAACATTTATACACATTTATAATTTTTTGATGCCAAATTAATTGATTTCCAACTAGATTCAGGCAAAGTAGTTTTGTCATTGAGTGAAGGTAAATGTGTAATAAACTCAAAATCTCCCCTGTGTAACTGAGAATTCCCTGTAAACTGAACAAATATCATAAAAACATGCCCCAAAAAAGTGCCAGAAGAAATGCTTAAAATATTGCCGAAAAAGTGACTAGAGCACTCCTCGTTAGTATAGTGGACAGTATCTCCGCCTGTCACGCGGAAGACCAGGGTTCGATTCCCTGACGGGAGTTCATTATTAGCCGCGAATGGGACAGGCGTCCATATCCGCAATGATGTCACCACACATCGAAATGAAATGACTTACAATTACTTTTGTTAATAATTTCCATCACTCACTCGACAAAAAATACTTATTATCCAGTTTACAAAAGAATAAAACCTACAAGAGTTGTAAGCAAAAACAATGTTTCCGCCCAGTTTCGAACGGGGACCTTTTCGTTAGGCTTAACGTGATAACCACTACACTACGGAAACTATAGAAGACCACACTCAAGCATGTGCCCGGCTTAATGGAACATTTATACACATTTATAATTTTTGATGCCAAATTAATTGATTTCCAACTAGATTCAGGCAAAGTAGTTTTGTCATTGAGTGAAGGTAAATGTGTAATAAACTCAAAATCTCCCCTGTGTAACTGAGAATTCCTGTAAACTGAACAAATATCATAAAAACATGCCCCAAAAAAGTGCCAGAAGAAATGCTTAAAATATTGCCGAAAATCTGACTTAGAGCACTCTCGTTAGTATAGTGGACAGTATCTCCGCCTGTCACGGGAAGACCAGGGTTCGATTCCTGACGGGAGTTCATTATTAGTCATGAATGGGACAGGGTCCATATCCGAAATGATGTCGCCACACATCGAAATGAAATGACTTACAATTACTTTTGTCAATAATTTCCATCACTCACTCGGGCAAAAATACTTATTATCCAGTTTACAAAAGAATAAAACCTACAAGAGTTGTAAGCAAAATCAATGTTTCCGCCCAGTTTCGAACGGGGGACCTTTTCGCAGGTGAGGCTTAACGTGATAACCACTACACTACGGAAACTATAGAAGACCACACTCAAGCATGTGCCCGGCTTAATGGAACATTTCTACACATTTATAATTTTATGATGCAAATTAATTGATTTACAACTAGATTCAGGCAAAGTAGTTTTGTCATTGAGTGAAGGTAAATGTGTAATAAACTCAAAATCTCCGCCTGTAACTGAGAATTCCCTGTAAACTGAACAAATATCATAAAAACATGCCCCAAAAAAGTGCCAGAAGAAATGCTTAAAATATTGCCGAAAAAATCTTGTTTAGAGCTCCTCGTTAGTATAGTGGACAGTATCTCCGCCTGTCACGGGAAGACCAGGGTTCGATTCCCTGACGGGAGTTCATTATTAGCCATAATGGGACAGGCGTCCATATCCCCAATGATGTCGCCACACATCGAAATGAAATGACTTACAATAAATTTTGTCAATAATTTCCATCACTCACTCGGACAAAAATACTTATTATCCAGTTTACAAAAGAATAAAACCTACAAGAGTTGTAAGCAAAAACAATGTTTCCGCCCAGTTTCGAACGGGGGACCTTTCACAGTAGGCTTAACGTGATAACCACTACACTACGGAAACTATCGAAGACCACACTCAAGCATGTGCCCGGCTTAATGGAACATTTATACACATTTATAATTTTTTGATGCCAAATTAATTGATTTCCAACTAGATTCAGGCAAAGTAGTTTTGTCATTGAGTGAAGGTAAATGTGTAATAAACTCAAAATCTCCCCTGTGTAACTGAGAATTCCCTGTAAACTGAACAAATATCATAAAAACATGCCCCAAAAAAAGTGCCAGAAGAAATGCTTAAAACATTGCCGAAAATCGTTTTAAAGCACTCCTGGTTAGTATAGTGGACAGTATCTCCGCTTGTCACGCGGAAGACCAGGGTTCGATTCCGTGACGGGAGTTCATTATTAGCCATAATGGGACAGGCGTCCATATCCGCAATGATGTCGCCACACATCGAAATGAAATGACTTACAATTATTTTTGTTAATAATTTCCATCACTCACTGACAAAAAGTACTTATTATCCAGTTTACAAAAGAATAAAACCTACAAGAGTTGTAGGCAAAAACAATGTTTCCGCCCAGTTTCGAACTGGGGACCTTTCGCTGTTAGGCTTAACGTGATAACCACTACACTACGGAAACTATCGAAGACCACACTCAAGCATGTGCCCGGCTTAATGGAACATTTATACACATTTATAATTTTTGATGCCAAATTAATTGATTTCCAACTAGATTCAGGCAAAGTAGTTTTGTCATTGAGTGAAGGTAAATGTGTAATGAACTCAAAATCTCCCTGTGTAACTGAGAATTCCCTGTAAACTGAACAAATATCATAAAAACATGCCCCAAAAAAAGTGCCAGAAGAAATGCTTAAAATATTGCCAAAATCGTTTTAGAGCACTCCTCGTTAGTATAGTGGACAGTATCTCCGCCTGTCACGCGGAAGACCAGGGTTCGATTCCCTGACGGGAGTTCATTATTAGCCGCGAATGGGACAGGCGTCCTTATCCGCAATGATGTCGCCACACATCGAAATGAAATGACTTACAATTACTTTTGTCAATAATTTCCATCACTCACTCGGACAAAAATACTTATTATCCAGTTTACAAAAGAATAAAACCTACAAGAGTTGTAAGCAAAAACAATGTTTCCGCCCAGTTTCGAACGGGGGACCTTTCGCGTGTTAGGCGAACGTGATAACCACTACACTACGGAAACTATCGAAGACCACACTCAAGCATGTGCCCGGCTTAATGGAACATTTATACACATTTATAATTTTTTGATGCCAAATTAATTGATTTCCAACTAGATTCAGGCAAAGTAGTTTTGTCATTGAGTGAAGGTAAATGTGTAATGAACTCAAAATCTCCCCTGTGTAACTGAGAATTCCCTGTAAACTGAACAAATATCATAAAAACATGCCCCAAAAAAGTGCCAGAAGAAATGCTTAAAACATTGCCGAAAATCGTTTTTAGAGCACTCCTCGTTAGTATAGTGGACAGTATCTCCGCCTGTCACGGGAAGACCAGGGTTCGATTCCCTGACGGGGTGTTCATTATTAGCCGCGAATGGGACAGGCGTCCATATCCCCAATGATGTCGCCACACATCGAAATGAAATGACTTACAATAAATTTTGTCAATAATTTCCATCACTCACTCGGACAAAAATACTTATTATCCAGTTTACAAAAGAATAAAACCTACAAGAGTTGTAAGCAAAAACAATGTTTCCGCCCAGTTTCGAACGGGGGACCTTTCGCGTGTTAGGCGAACGTGATAACCACTACACTACGGAAACTATCGAAGACCACACTCAAGCATGTGCCCGGCTTAATGGAACATTTATACACATTTATAATTTTTTGATGCCAAATTAATTGATTTCCAACTAGATTCAGGCAAAGTAGTTTTGTCATTGAGTGAAGGTAAATGTGTAATGAACTCAAAATCTCCGCTGTGTAACTGAGAATTCCCTGTAAACTGAACAAATATCATAAAAACATGCCCCAAAAAAGTGCCAGAAGAAATGCTTAAAATATTGCCGAAAAAAGTGACTAGAGCACCTCGTTAGTATAGTGGACAGTATCTCCGCCTGTCACGCGGAAGACCAGGGTTCGATTTCTGACGGGAGTTCATTATTAGCCGCGAATGGGACAGGCGTCCATATCCGCAATGATGTCACCACATCGAAATGAAATGACTTACAATTACTTTTGTCAATAATTTCCATCACTCACTCGGGCAAAAATACTTATAATCCAGTTTACAAAAGAATAAAACCTACAAGAGTTGTAAGCAAAAACAATGTTTCCACCCAGTTTCGAACGGGGGACATCGATTTACAACTAGATTCAGGCAAAGTAGTTTTGTCATTGAGTGAAGGTAAATGTGTAATAAACTCAAAATCTCCCCTGTAACTGAGAATTCCCTGTAAACTGAACAAATATCATAAAAACATGCCCCAAAAAAGTGCCAGAAGAAATGCTTAAAATATTGCCGAAAAAGGTGACTAGAGCACTCCTCGTTAGAATAGTGGGCAGTATCTCCGCTTGTCACGCGGAAGACCAGGGTTCGATTCCCTGACGGGAGTTCATTATTAGCCTCGAATGGGACAGGGGCCCATATCCGCAATGATGTCACCACACATCGAAATGAAATGACTTGCAATTACTTTTGTCAATAATTTCCATCACTCACTCGGGCAAAAAATACTTATTATCCAGTTTACAAAAGAATAAGACCTACAAGAGCTGTAAGGAACAACAATGTTTCCGGCCAGTTTCGGACGGGGACCTTTCGCTGTTAGGCTTAACGTGATAACCACTACACTACGGAAACTATAGAAGACCACACTCAAGCATGTGCCCGGCTTAATGGAACATTTATACACATTTATAATTTTTGATGCCAAATTAATTGATTTCCAACTAGATTCAGGCAAAGTAGTTTTGTCATTGAGTGAAGGTAAATGTGTAATAAACTCAAAATCTCCCTGTGTAACTGAGAATTCCCTGTAAACTGAACAAATATCATAAAAACATGCCCCAAAAAAGTGCCAGAAGAAATGCTTAAAATATTGCCAAAAAGTGACTAGAGCACTCCTCGTTAGTATAGTGGACAGTATATCTCTGCTTGTCACGCGGAAGACCAGGGTTCGATTCCCTGACGGGGAGTTCATTATTAGCCGCGAATGGGACAGGGGTCCATATCCGCAATGATGTCACCACACATCGAAATGAAATGACTTACAATTACTTTTGTCAATAATTTCCATCACTCACTCGGACAAAAATACTTATTATCCAGTTTACAAAAGAATAAAACCTACAAGAGTTGTAAGCAAAAACAATGTTTCCGCCCAGTTTCGAACGGGGGACCTTTCGCGTGTTAGGCGAACGTGATAACCACTACACTACGGAAACTATCGAAGACCACACTCAAGCATGTGCCCGGCTTAATGGAACATTTATACACATTTATAATTTTTTGATGCCAAATTAATTGATTTCCAACTAGATTCAGGCAAAGTAGTTTTGTCATTGAGTGAAGGTAAATGTAATAAACTCAAAATCTCCCCTGTGTAACTGAGAATTCCCTGTAAACTGAACAAATATCATAAAAACATGCCCCAAAAAAGTGCCAGAAGAAATGCTTAAAATATTGCCGAAAAAAGTGACTAGAGCACTCCTCGTTAGTATAGTGGACAGTATCTCCGCTTGTCACGCGGAAGACCAGGGTTCGATTCCCTGACGGGGAGTTCATTATTAGTCGCGAATGGGACAGGGGTCCATATCCGCAATGATTTCACCACACATCGAAATGAAATGACTTACAATTACTTTTGTCAATAATTTCCATCACTCACTCGGACAAAAATACTTATTCACCAGTTTACAAAAGAATAAAACCTACAAGAGTTGTAAGCAAAAACAATGTTTCCGCCCAGTTTCGAACGGGGGACCTTTTCAAGGTTAGGCGAACGTGATAACCACTACACTACGGAAACTATCGAAGACCACACTCAAGCATGTGCCCGGCTTAATGGAACATTTATACACATTTATAATTTTTTGATGCCAAATTAATTGATTTCCAACTAGATTCAGGCAAAATAGTTTTGTCATTGAGTGAAGGTAAATGTGTAATAAACTCAAAATCTCCCCTGTGTAACTGAGAATTCCCTGTAAACTGAACAAATATCATAAAAACATGCCCCAAAAAAGTGCCAGAAGAAATGCTTAAAATATTGCCGAAAAAGTGACTAGAGCACTCCTCGTTAGTATAGTGGACAGTATCTCTGCTTGTCACGCGGAAGACCAGGGTTCGATTCCCTGACGGGGAGTTCATTATTAGTCGTGAATGGGACAGGAGCCCATATCCGCAATGATGTCACCACACATCGAAATGAAATGACTTACAATTACTTTTGTCAATAATTTCCATCACTCACTCGGACAAAAATACTTATTATCCAGTTTACAAAAGAATAAAACCTACAAGAGTTGTAAGCAAAAACAATGTTTCCGCCCAGTTTCGAACGGAGGACCTTTCAAGTTAGAAGTAACGTGATAACCACTACACTACGGAAACTATCGAAGACCACACTCAAGCATGTGCGGCTTAATGGAACATTTATACACATTTATAATTTTTGATGCCAAATTAATTGATTTCCAACCAGATTCAGGCAAAGTAGTTTTGTCATTGAGTGAAGGTAAATGTGTAATAAACTCAAAATCTCCCCTGTGTAACTGAGAATTCCCTGTAAACTGAACAAATATCATAAAAACATGCCCCAAAAAAGTGCCAGAAGAAATGCTTAAAATATTGCCGAAAAAAGTGACTAGAGCACTCCTCGTTAGTATAGTGGACAGTATCTCCGCTTGTCACGCGGAAGACCAGGGTTCGATTCCCTGACGGGGAGTTCATTATTAGCCGCGAATGGGACAGGGGTCCATATCCGCAATGATGTCACCACACATCGAAATGAAATGACTTACAATTACTTTTGTCAATAATTTCCATCACTCACTCGGACAAAAATACTTATTATCCAGTTTACAAAAGAATAAAACCTACAAGAGTTGTAAGCAAAATCAATGTTTCCGCCCAGTTTCGAACGGGGACCTTTCACAGTTAGGCTAACGTGATAACCACTACACTACGGAAACTATCGAAGACCACACAGAAAGCATGTGCCCGGCTTAATGGAACATTTATACACATTTATAATTTTTGATGCCAAATTAATTGATTTCCAACTAGATTCAGGCAAAGTAGTTTTGTCATTGAGTGAAGGTAAATGTAATAAACTCAAAATCTCCCCTGTGTAACTGAGAATTCTGTAAACTGAACAAATATCATAAAAACATGCCCCAAAAAAGTGCCAGAAGAAATGCTTAAAATATTGCCGAAAAAGTGACTAGAGCACCTCGTTAGTATAGTGGACAGTATCTCCGCTTGTCACGCTGAAGACCAGGGTTCGATTCCTGACGGGAGTTCATTATTAGTCATAATGGGACAGGCGTCCATATCCGCAATGATGTCACCACACATCGAAATGAAATGACTTACAATTACTTTTGTCAATAATTTCCATCACTCACTCGGACAAAAATACTTATTATCCAGTTTACAAAAGAATAAAACCTACAAGAGTTGTAAGCAAAACACAATGTTTCCGCCCAGTTTCGAACGGGGACCTTTCGCAGGAGGCTTAACGTGATAACCACTACACTACGGAAACTATCGAAGACCAGACTCAAGCATGTGCCCGGCTTAATGGAACATTTATACACATTTATAATTTTTTGATGCCAAATTAATTGATTTCCAACTAGATTCAGGCAAAGTAGTTTTGTCATTGAGTGAAGGTAAATGTGTAATAAACTCAAAATCTCCCCTGTGTAACTGAGAATTCCCTGTAAACTGAACAAATATCATAAAAACATGCCCCAAAAAAGTGCCAGAAGAAATGCTTAAAATATTGCCGAAAAAACTAGAGGAGCTCGTGTTAGTATAGTGGACAGTATCTCTGCTTGTCACGCTGAAGACCCAGGGTTCGATTCCCTGACGGGGAGTTCATTATTAGCCGTGAATGGGACAGGGGTCCATATCCGCAATGATGTCACCACACATCGAAATGAAATGACTTACAATTACTTTTGTCAATAATTTCCATCACTCACTCGGACAAAAATACTTATTATCCAGTTTACAAAAGAATAAAACCTACAAGAGTTGTAAGCAAAAACAATGTTTCCGCCCAGTTTCGAACGGGGGACCCTTTCGCATGTTAGGCGAACGTGATAACCACTACACTACGGAAACTATCGAAGACCACACTCAAGCATGTGCCCGGCTTAATGGAACATTTATACACATTTATAATTTTTTGATGCCAAATTAATTGATTTCCAACTAGATTCAGGCAAAGTAGTTTTGTCATTGAGTGAAGGTAAATGTGTAATAAACTCAAAATCTCCCCTGTGTAACTGAGAATTCCCTGTAAACTGAACAAATATCATAAAAACATGCCCCAAAAAAGTGCCAGAAGAAATGCTTAAAATATTGCCGAAAAAAGTGACTAGAGCACTCCTCGTTAGTATAGTGGACAGTATCTCCGCTTGTCACGCGGAAGACCAGGGTTCGATTCCCTGACGGGGAGTTCATTATTAGCCGCGAATGGGACAGGGGTCCATATCCGCAATGATGTCACCACACATCGAAATGAAATGACTTACAATTACTTTTGTCAATAATTTCCATCACTCACTCGACAAAAAATACTTATTATCCAGTTTACAAAAGAATAAACCTACAAGAGTTGTAAGCAAAAACAATGTTTCCGCCCAGTTTCGAACGGGGGACCTTTCGCATGTTAGGCGAACGTGATAACCACTACACTACGGAAACTATCGAAGACCAGACTCAAGCATGTGCCCGGCTTAATGGAACATTTATACACATTTATAATTTTTTGATGCCAAATTAATTGATTTCCAACTAGATTCAGGCAAAATAGTTTTGTCATTGAGTGAAGGTAAATGTGTAATAAACTCAAAATCTCCCCTGTGTAACTGAGAATTCCCTGTAAACTGAACAAATATCATAAAAACATGCCCCAAAAAAGTGCCAGAAGAAATGCTTAAAATATTGCCGAAAATAGTGACTAGAGCTCTCCTCGTTAGTATAGTGGACAGTATCTCCGCTTGTCACGCGGAAGACCAGGGTTTGATTCCCTGATGGGGAGTTCATTATTAGCCGCGAATGGGACAGGCGTCCATATCCGCAATGATGTCACCACACATCGAAATGAAATGACTTACAATTACTTTTGTTAATAATTTCCATCACTCACTCGGACAAAAATACTTATTATCCAGTTTACAAAAGAATAAAACCTACAAGAGTTGTAAGCAAAAACAATGTTTCCGCCCAGTTTCGAACGGGGGACCTTTCGCGCGTTAGGCGAACGTGATAACCACTACACTACGGAAACTATCGAAGACCACACTCAAGCATGTGCCCGGCTTAATGGAACATTTATACACATTTATAATTTTTTGATGCCAAATTAATTGATTTCCAACTAGATTTAGGCAAAGTAGTTTTGTCATTGAGTGAAGGTAAATGTGTAATAAACTCAAAATCTCCCCTGTGTAACTGAGAATTCCCTATAAACTGAACAAATATCATAAAAACATGCCCCAAAAAAGTGCCAGAAGAAATGCTTAAAATATTGCCGAAAAAAGAGACTAGAGCACTCCTTGTTAGTATAGTGGACAGTATCTCTGCTTGTCACGCGGAAGACCAGGGTTCGATTCCCTGACGGGGAGTTCATTATTAGCCGTGAAAAGGACAGGGATCCATATCCGCAATGATGTCACCACACATCGAAATGAAATGACTTACAATTAATTTTGTCAATAATTTCCATCACTCACTCGGACAAAAATACTTATTATCCAGTTTACAAAAGAATAAAACCTACAAGAGTTGTAAGCAAAAACAATGTTTCCGCCCAGTTTCGAACGGGGGACCTTTTCAAGTAGGCGAACGTGATAACCACTACACTACGGAAACTATCGAAGACCACACTCAAGCATGTGCCCGGCTTAATGGAACATTTATACACATTTATAATTTTTTGATGCCAAATTAATTGATTTCCAACTAGATTCAGGCAAAGTAGTTTTGTCATTGAGTGAAGGTAAATGTGTAATAAACTCAAAATCTCCCTGTGTAACTGAGAATTCCTGTAAACTGAACAAATATCATAAAAACATGCCCCAAAAAAGTGCCAGAAGAAATGCTTAAAATATTGCCGAAAAAAGTGACTAGAGCACTCCTCGTTAGTATAGTGGACAGTATCTCCGCTTGTCACGCGGAAGACCAGGGTTCGATTCCCTGACGGGGAGTTCATTATTAGCCTCGAATGGGACAGGGGTCCATATCCGCAATGATGTCACCACACATCGAAATGAAATGACTTGCAATTACTTTTGTCAATAATTTCCATCACTCACTCGGACAAAAGTACTCATTATCCAGTTTACAAAAAAATATAACCTACAAGAGTTGTAAGCAAAAACTATGTTTCCGCCCAGTTTCGAACTGGGGACCTTTCGCGTGTTAGGCAAACGTGATAACCACTACACTACGGAAACTATAGAAGACCAGACTCAAGCATGTGCCCGGCTTAATGGAACATTTATACACATTTATACATTTTTGATGCCAAATTAATTGATTTCCAACTAGATTCAGGCAAAGCAGTTTTGTCATTGAGTGAAGGTAAAAGTGTAATGACCAGGGTTCGATTTCCCTAATGCCAAAATGTTCATAATTCAATGCCCGATCTTGTGATTTGCGAAGGAATGCGCTCTACCGAGTGCCCGTTCTAGTTAACTCTTTGTTGGTCTTATAAACTCATCATAATGTTAATAAGGATCTATTGAGGACTTATTAGGGTCATATTACCTAAATAACGCTTATTACAATCAAACAGCTTATTGTAGTAGTTACCTTTTATTAGATATCTTATATTATTTTGACAGGATAAATACTTACAGAAATATAATGTATTTGATGATTCACACTTTACAAAAGGGTTCTTTGTTATAATTTTAAGTTTAGACCATATTTGAATATTCTAAAGGGGTTAGGGTAGACTGTTTGTAGAATGCTTTGGAGGATGGTTTCAGGGACAAGTATAAATGTTCAGGAGTGTGGGAGTTGCATGTATTTTGCATTGGTCAGGGATAGGTGTGAATGTTTGGGAATGGGGGGTTGCATATATAATCTATTGTTGAAGGAGAGGTGTAAATGTTCTGGAATATGGGGATGTAAGAGTTCTGGGTGGGGTTGTATTTTCCTTTTGTAAATGTAAGTAGGGGGCACATTAGGCTAGCCAGACAGTCTTGTGTGCCATCAGTGGAGTGTATTGCCTGAATAGGATTAATTTGCATTGAAATTAGTTATACTTCCATTTCAGAAAGCCAACAGCAAGGAGAGGAAATACTGAAATTCAATTACAATTTTTCTTTTTTTAATTAATCCTTCATTATCTGCCTTAGAATACTCTTACAACATCATCTGACTTACAAAAAAAGATTAAGATATTATTTATATGTCTGGGTCTTACAGGGTTAATACGGATCTATTTAGGACTTATTAGGGTCATATAACCTAAATATTGCTTATTACAATCAAACAGCTTATTGTAGTAGTTACCTTTTTATTAGATATTTTATATTATTTTGACAGGAAACAAACAGTGACATGGTGGACACCAATTATATGTACCAATGTATTTATATATTTATACTATTTAGAATAATAGATAATTATAATATAATAATTATAATATTTACCAATTATAATTGTATTTAATTTTTATTATCTCTTATCATTACTAATGTGCACCTGATGCTGTTATCCTGCAATTTCCCTACTGTGGGACTAATAAAGGAATATCTCATCTAATCTAATCTAATTCCCAGGTTTAACACAAATGGTAATCACAGGGAGGTCAGTGTGTGTAGGTTGAACACAGGACTTTCACTCAGGAGACCAGCGCTTGTCTCTAATTTGAAGTCCAAAGTCAATGTTGACTTGTTTATATTACGTAGTTTGGCCCTGTTTCAGACAGCTGTTTTTTTTGTGGAAAGAGCTCTGATAAAACATTTGTAACATACCGCCAAACGATAGCTGGTGAACATATTGAAGCATTAGGGGCTAAAGAGCCAGTTATTGTTCTCTTTTGGAGAGTAGAATGAATATTTGCCGATGAATGTATGCTATTATTACCTTTGCATTGAAAATGCGGAAGGTAATGTTTTGATCGCCGCGTGTTTGTGTGTGTGTTTGTGCATGTTATTCGCGTAAGTAAAAAAGTATTAAACCGAATCGCACAAAATTTGGTGGGATGATTGATTATTATCCTCGGACCATTTGATTAGATTTTGGGATCGATCGGGTCAAAGGGTAGGTTGTTTGCCCTTGATCTTGTCATCACTGAATACAAACAGGTTTTCTGGTGGAAATCCCCTATTGTCACTGCCTTTGATCTCGCGCCGAATCAGAGTCTATAAGTAGAGGTGATTTGTGATTGCTTTTGGCTGCGCCTGGATAGTCAGGGGGGATTTTGCCGTGTTTTCCTCATTCTAGTTAAGCAGCTTGCCGTGAAAACACCACAATATCACTCGTGAGTATTTCTACCCTTATTCAGTGACGTTGTTCTGCAGTGGTGAAAGGTTTGTAATGAGTCCGCGGCTACGAGAGAATGTATATTGTTAAAATAAGTTCAGAGATAAAGTGTATAGGGTATTTGTACATGTAGCGCTAGAGCCGATTAGCTCGTTAGCTAGCGCCGATTAGACCGTTGGCTAGGCTCATTACTGTGAAATTCAGTGTGTTGTTTGGTTCATCTGTTGATGTATCTATGTAACAATGCTCTTTGTTTTGTGAATGTTTATATTGTAAATGTGTTTGAGTAAATGCTAGCTAAGCAGCTTGCTGTGAAAACACCACAATATCACTCATGTGATTATTTCTCCCCTTATTCAGGGGCGTATTATTCGTGTGTGTGCGTGTTATTCGTGTAAGTATTAAACCAAATCGCATGAAATTTGGTGGGATGATTGGTTATTATCCATGGACCATTTGATTAGATTTTGGGATCGATCGGGTTAAAGGTCAGGTTGTTTGCCCTTGATCTTGTCATCACTGAATAAAAACAGGTTTTCTGGTGTAAATCCCCTCTTGTCAGTGCCTTTGATCTCGCGCCGAACCAGGGTCTATAAGTAGAGGTGATTTTCAGCAAAGCGGCAGGGATTTGTGATTGCGTTTGGCTGCGCCTGGATAGTCAGGGGGGATTTTGCTGTGTTTTCCTCATTTTAGTTAAGCAGCTTGCCGTGAAAACACCACAATATCACTCATGTGATTATTTCTCCCCTTATTCAGGTAGGGTGACGTTGTTCTGCAGTGGTGAAAGGTTTGTAATGAGTCCGCGGCTACGAGAGAATGTATGTTGTTAAAATAAGTTCAGAGATAAAGTGTATAGGGTATTTGTACATGTAGCGCTAGCGCCGATTAGCTTGTTGGCTAGGCTCATTACTGTGAAATGCAGTTGTGTTGTTTGGTTCATCTGTTGATGTATCTATGTAACAATGCTCTTTATTTTGTGAATGTTTATATTGTAAATGTGTTTGAGTAAATGCTAGCTAAGCAGCTTGCTGTGAAAACACCACAATATCACTCATGTGATTATTTCTCCCCTTATTCAGGGGCGTATTATTCGTGTGTGTGCGTGTTATTCGTGTAAGTATTAAACCAAATCGCATGAAATTTGGTGGGATGATTGGTTATTATCCATGGACCATTTGATTAGATTTTGGGATCGATCGGGTTAAAGGTCAGGTTGTTTGCCCTTGATCTTGTCATCACTGAATAAAAACAGGTTTTCTGGTGTAAATCCCCTCTTGTCAGTGCCTTTGATCTTGCGCCGAACCAGGGTCTATAAGTAGAGGTGATTTTCAGCAAAGCGGCAGGGATTTGTGATTGCGTTTGGCTGCGCCTGGATAGTCAGGGGGGATTTTGCTGTGTTTTCCTCATTTTAGTTAAGCAGCTTGCCGTGAAAACACCACAATATCACTCATGTGATTATTTCTCCCCTTATTCAGGTAGGGTGACGTTGTTCTGCAGTGGTGAAAGGTTTGTAATGAGTCCGCGGCTACGAGAGAATGTATGTTGTTAAAATAAGTTCAGAGATAAAGTGTATAGGGTATTTGTACATGTAGCGCTAGCGCCGATTAGCTTGTTGGCTAGGCTCATTACTGTGAAATGCAGTTGTGTTGTTTGGTTCATCTGTTGATGTATCTATGTAACAATGCTCTTTATTTTGTGAATGTTTATATTGTAAATGTGTTTGAGTAAATGCTAGCTAAGCAGCTTGCTGTGAAAACACCACAATATCACTCATGTTATTATTTCTCCCCAAAAAAGTGCCAGAAGAAATGCTTAAAATATTGCCGAAAAAAGTGACTAGAGCACTCCTCGTTAGTATAGTGGACAGTATCTCCGCTTGTCACGCGGAAGACCAGGGTTCGATTCCCTGATGGGGAGTTCATTATTAGCCGTGAATGGGACAGGGGTCCATATCCGCAATGATGTCACCACACATCGAAATGACTTACAATTACTTTTGTCAATAATTTCCATCACTCACTCGGACAAAAATACTTATTATCCAGTTCACAAAAGAATAATACCTACAAGAGTTGTAAGCAAAGACAATGTTTCCGCCCAGTTTCGAACGGGGCGCCTTTCGCGTGTGAGGCGAACGTGATAACCACTACACTACGGAAACTATAGAAGACCACACTCAAGCATGTGCCCGGCTTAATGGAACATTTATACACATTTATAATTTTTTGATGCCAAATTAATTGATTTCCAACTAGATTCAGGCAAAGTAGTTTTGTCATTGAGTGAAGGTAAATGTGTAATAAACTCAAAATCTCCCCTGTGTAACTGAGAATTCCCTGTAAACTGAACAAATATCACAAAAACATGCCCCAAAAAAGTGCCAGAAGAAATGCTTAAAATATTGCCGAAAAAAAGTGACTAGAGCACTCCTCGTTAGTATAGTGGACAGTATCTCCGCTTGTCACGCGGAAGACCAGGGTTCGATTCCCTGACGGGGAGTTCATTATTAGCTGCGAATGGGACAGTGGTCCATATCCGCAATGATGTCACCACACATCGAAATTAAATGACTTATTACTTTTGTCAATAATTTCCATCACTCACTCGGACAAAAATACTTATTATCCAGTTTACAAAAGAATATAACCTATGCTGTCATTCCGCACTTTAGCACGTTTTCCTCTTTGAAGCTGAATCCGGTCGATATCCATCCCTCTTGCAGGCTGTATGGTAGCTTCTCTGCGATTGGATTCACTCCGCGAGCTGTATCCAAAAAGGCAAGGCCTGGTAGGTATCCTTCTTCCTTGGCGCATTCCAGTTCCAGGAGGATATCACCGAGCTCTCTGAGTTTAACATTGTCTTTGTTGGTTAGCTTTGGGAAATCTTCGATCTTTTTTAGCAGTGCATCTTCTACGGCTTCTGGTGTCCCGTAGCATTCCTCCACACGTTGCCACACCATGTGGAGGCCTGCAGCGGGATTGAGGACGTGCACTGAGTGGATTCTCCGCGCCTGCTCTGCCGAGTCTGCGCCAAGCCACTTCACCAGCAGATCCAGTTCTTCCCTGGATGTCAGATTCAGGTCCTGGGTGGTGCTGAGGAAGGAGGCTTTCCATGACCAGAAATGTTTGGGGCGATCATCGAACTGTAGCAGGCCTGAGCTCACCATTTCTCGCCGCATGAGGTACTTGGCGAGGTCTTGTGCTGGCTGTGGCTCGGAGGAGGACCCCCTGTGCGGGCTGGGAGACAGCTGGGACATGGGGAGGAATCCCTTTTTTATGTTGGTTATGAGTGGCATTGGGTTATGATGAGCAGCTGGTTCGGCGAGTCTGTGCAGCGGCGCATCTGTCGCCGGTGGTGCTTCTCTGCCGAACATCGCCGAGTGCTGCTGCACGTAATTGCCGGCACGTTCAAAAGCGTTGAAGGGCTTTCCCGGGACGTATGGCTCTTGGTGCTTCTCCTCGCTTTCAATCTCCTCTTCCTCGTAGGCTGCAGCTTCTGCCTCGGCGGTAGCAACCATCTTTTGGATGGTGAGAACATGGAGACTGGCTTCGAGTTCAGCCTTCCGTCTCATCATGTTTGCTTCTCTCTCAGCCAAATTCAGCTGGGCTAGTGCAGCTTTAGACTTGGCACGTGCTCTGGCAGCTGCTGATGATGTAGATGATTTGCTGGACCGCTTGGATATATGTGACCGGGAGTCGGGTGTTCGAAATAGCTCCTGCTTCTGGGTTGCCTCATGGTCGTGTTCTAATAGCTCTTGAGCAGCCGCGCCTTGTGCTTGTTCAGTGGCATCACCGTCTGCTCCGTCTGCATGAAGCATCGTAGTCTTCTAAAGCTTTCTTCTTATGCTTGAGCTCGCTGTGCTCTTATCTTTTTACTATGCTGTCCTCCACTTGCGTTTCTTTGTGGCAGACTTAGACAGCTAGCTAACAGTGATCTTGCATGAATACAAATGAACTTCAAGTCTTTGGTTTCCTGTGTTTACTTGGTTCTTCTTTGTTTATTCATCACAGGGTAGACGTTTTTGTAAAACTGTTAACAGAATAAAAGAAAGAAATAAATACCACACACAACAATGTGGCACAAAGACCGCATGAATACGAGCGCTAGCATAGTTCAGCTCTAGCTCTAGCTCTAGCTCTAGCTCTGAAACCTCGACACCTGCAAAACATACATTTGTCCTATTTCTACAAATGTCCAAACGGTATTCATACAACTACAAAGAACACGCTACAATAAGTACTTACAGATAAATAGTATCCGAAGCTCACGCGTTGACGAATGCTTTTCGAGGTGGTTTCAGCCCAAACGGTGGCACGATTCAAACAGGTGCAAACTAAGCTTGCCCGCCCGTCCACAAGGTGGCAGCACTTCCTCATTTACCACCACCAATCTACTGACTGACATTTATTAGAGAAGGCAGAACACAGTGTGTTATGACATTTTAAGTATTATGGCGCAAACCTAGAGATCGCACCTACCTTAGTGGTTCTTCTCCGCATAATAATAATAATTAAAAAAAAGATTTAGATCATTTACCTGCAAGTCTTCAGCTATCGCTTGTTGGTCAATCTCCACCTCTGGTCCTTTCTTCAACATCAATACCTGAAGGTTATTGAAGTGGGTCTTCACATTGGCCCCACTGGATGGACTTGAAAAACCACTGCAAGACTTCGACCATGTCGTCTAGGTTTTCCAGACTAGTTGCAGTTGTCAGGAGACCCATCACATGCATGGCCAGATGGTAGTGTTGTTGAGCACTGTGGGATGAAAAACATGAAATAATTTGAGTATTAAAATAATGTACTGGAGTAAATATTGATATATTTTGTAACTGCATTACATTATATTATATTTGTGTAATCACAGCCATATCTGCCTTTCATATAAATCATGCAGGTCTAGTGGAATCTTATAATATTCCTTGCAATTACAGGACTTTATAATATGTGTGGGTTTACACTCTGTTCTTTTGCCTAACTTTGAGTATAAAGGCGGTTTAGGTTGATCAGGTTTGAAAAACTATCACCAATTCCATGTTTTCTACTGTGAACATAATACAGGGTGACTCCTCATACCTGAATTTTGGAAGCATTTCTTCTGATACTTTGCAACACACAATACAATTTACATTTCATCCATATTACAATGTTACTTAATGTAAGATACAATAACGAAGTGCCAATATGGGGTCATACTTACTACTTTCGACACATCTCCTTTGCATTCTTCATGATGTGGCTCAGGCGTCGATGAAGAAAGGGCACGTCAAAGTCCGCCTTTGTTCCATGCCCATTTGCGATGTTGTAACACACATTGATGTATCATGTAGATTCTTCTTGGCAAATGCCAAACATATTGCCTGCATCAAGACCATTGAGCCATCACAAATCACCACAACAGGCCATCACGTGGCTCGTCCATAGGACCTTGTGACGTCTGTCAAAAAGGAATCGATGAAGTAGGTGACTGATGGAGGGGTGTGGTCGCAGGTGAGAAGGGTAGCTACTGCCAAGGGAGGGGACTTTTTGTGGGGATTCCTCACGACGAGCTCATAAGCATAAAAAGGAGGGGACCCCTTCTCTTTTTTGATGGTTCCTGTGGCATCCAGATAAACAATATCTTCCCGGCATCGCTCGTGGCGTACAGCAATCCCCTTTTCCGACCAAAGGAAGAGACCTTTAGGATGAAGAATGACTAACCCTAACCCTCATCCGGAGCGTTTGTTTTCTTGCTGAGCATGATCTGGAGACTTAGGAATTCATTCCTATTGTGGTGGTTAAAATGTTTCAAATTGGGTGTTTCCACAACATATATACATATGGTGTATTAAACTTTTACATTGTGTTATATTAGGCTTAAAGGACATCTACAGAGATGATGAAGAGGACACACACAGCTCTCTCCCTCAGACGAGGGTCAACAGCTCCAGTCTGAACCGTAGAGAGGAGACTGCAGAGCGAGGACCAGGAGGCCCAGACACAAGAAGAGAGGAGGAGGAGGAGGACCAGGAGGCCCAGACACAAGAAGAGAGGAGGAGGAGGAGGACCAGGAGGCCCAGACACAAGAAGAGAGGAGGAGGAGGAGGACCAGGAGGCCCAGACACAAGAAGAGAGGAGGAGGAGGAGGAGGACCAGGAGGCCCAGACACAAGAAGAGAGGAGGAGGAGGAGGACCAGGAGGCCCAGACACAACAACGATAAGGGAAGAGACGAGGGGGGAGACGTCAGCGAGAACCTCACATTCCTTAAAGTAACCAGCCTGGACTGGGACAGGGGTCACTCTGAGGTCACTCTGAGGTCACTCTGAGGTCACTCTCAGTGACGAGAACTAATATGTAATGAGGGAGTGGACGGAGGAGCACCTGCATTGAGTGTGAGGTATAAATAATATGTTAATGTGTTTGCTGGGGCTTGGGAAAGACAGATGTGGAGGAGGTCGTTGTCTTTAATACAGACCAGGTTTATTTGTGAGACTGTTGGTTACAAATGAATCTACGTGAATTGAACTCTGATCCAAACTCTCTGTGTCCTGTGTGTTTGATCACTGAGGTCCAGAGGGTGAGTCTCCTGTGGCGTCTCACCAGCAGTCAGAGAGGAGAGAGATACAAGTTTATATGATCAGGTTAAGAGATTAGTCAAAGGTCAAGAAGGAAGAAATCCAGCCACAACACTATGTTCCCGACTGCTTTCTTACTTCCAAAGACTTAAAACATGCGGAGTCGGCGCCACATCCCGACACCCAGACACCATGACGTCTTCTTTTAATGTTGCCATTGGTGCATCGCTCTTGGCAGTTGATTTTGCAAATCAACGCCAATGTTTATTCTCTCATTGTTCCTTACTGGTCGTCTTTTTAATTCCTTAGGATTGTGCAAGGCCATCTCTCCCTTGAATTGCACGTTGGCCTTCAAGGCCTCCTCACTTTCCATGGTGACGTTACTGTGACGGGGCGGTCCTCAAAGCGGCACCAGAACTCAGGGCCTTCACTTGTTGACCCCACAGCCTTTAGTCTGTGTCTTTGAAAAGCTAAACGGATCGATGAGGCAATTCCTCTGGAGACAACATTTGTCCACTGAGACCTTTCAGCCCTCTTTCTCTTCTGTTCTGCTGATTGTATCCCAGTCGTTGTGTTCAATGAAGAAGAAAGATGGAGCCTGAGGGACTTTGATTTTGATTAGTGTTGTTACGAGATGTGCCGACGCTTCGAAGCGTGTGTCGAGTCATGGAGGGGGCGTGTCCTCGAAGCGCGTACGAGGCTCGCTTCATTTAGGGGAGGAGCCAAACATGATGACGTCCGAAGCCTCGCTGCCCGGCTGAATCAGTGACGGCTTCGGGGAGCGGGACAGATTTTGCCGGGAGGTTTGACAGCAATATAAACGCCTCAGGCTCCATTCAACATGTGGGTTGTTGGTTGAGAGTTTAGAGAGAGAGATAGTTTGGAGAGTTGGGAGAGTGAGGAGAGAAGGATAGGTGGTAATATGGAACTGTTGAGAAACTGTTATTTCTGAATATAAATAAATAAAATGTCCCGTCCTGTACATCACTGTCCAAGTTCCACACGTATATTCAGTCTCCTCTTCATAGTTCCACAAGCACGTTCCCTGTCCTCCGCCTGCTTCAGCCCATGACATTTTCCTAAAGTGACATAATAACATTATTACACAACCTGCCATATCATATAAGTAGTAGATTTTCTACAAAAGCAGTTGATAAACCCTGTCAAAAATACATGATCAAATCATCAAAATATTAGAATCAATAGAGAGGAAAGATTCAGCCGAACGCGCCGATAGGTTTGTGGCTTAAATGTGACCTGAGGAATTCTGAAGATGGTTCTCCTGATATCTCTCCATTTAAAGAAACATACATGCGCACAAACACGGGTCTGTGTGTGTGTGTGTGTGTGTGTGTGTGTGTGTGGCTTGCAATGTATGATAGACAAGAGCGTGTGTGAGATCCGCCACTGATTAGCCTAATGTGAAGCACCTGTGTGACAGAGACAGACAGCTCTGAATCTGATGAAAGCAACCTGTCAGAACATTTGGATTTCACAGAGAACCATAACTCTGATCCTACAACTGCTCCTGATCCACCGCCAGCTGTTTATACCTCAGTTAATTACAAGACACATGGGAGACATCACCAGCTGTTTACACCTCAGTTAATTACAAGACACATGGGAGATATCACCAGCTGTTTCAAAAGCACCTGTAACAGGTGATCTTGCATCCTGTGGGTATAAATGATAATAATAATATAATAATAATGATAAACTTACAAATTATGTCTGTGGATTAGTGATATTAAACCAATAATACATTAAACTTTATTATTAAACTAAATTATCCATCCTTCTGCATTGTGTTGCTTGTAGGTTGATAGAAAATGTTTTATTAAAACTGAAAGTCTTATATCCAAAATGAACTTATGAAAGATATATTTATTTTAATTTGGATGACCTAAAGTAATCTTTTGTTCATCATTCTTTATTTTTCTTAAATTAACTCAATGTATCAGCTCAGTTTGAGGACGGGGGAGGAAGTTATTCTAGTTATTGTGTGATGCTTCAGTCCAAACAGGTGTAATGATGTATGTGCGCCCTCTGGAGGTCAAATCAGTGAACTGCACCTTTTTATATTCCCCCCAGTAGCTTCAATAATCGAAGTGAGCGGAAATATTGTCTTCCAACTTCATATTTTTTTGTGATGTCCCACTTATTCAGAGTTAAATAAACATCCTAAACTTTACTTTTTAAAACAAATTATTTAGATTTTAAATGTTATAGCATGTCCACTGTAGTGGGCCACAGGACAATTTGATGAGAAAAGACGGAATAATATAGAAGATAAACTTACAAATGATTTCTGTGGATTAGTGATATTAAACCATAATTCATTCAACTTGATTATTAAACTGAATTATTGTAATTGCATTTGTGTGTGTTTAAGGACCCACAGAAACCCTGTTAAACACCTCATGAAATGGGGATGGTTTTTAATGTTTAGGGTACAAGGACATCAGTGTTTTCAGTTACCTGTAAACATCAGTGGAGATGGTGGGGTGGTTCTCTACAGCCATAGTAGCTCGTCCTCCACTTTGCTGGAGAAGCCGTCGACTGCCACACACGAGTCACATGACCATCTTCTCCTTCTGCTCCGTGTGGATTTAGTGACCCACATAGGCTGCATGGTGAGGAACAGGGCTCAGGTTCCTTGCTCCCTCAAACAGACAAACAAGTGTGTGTGTGTGTGTCAGAAATGGCACAACGTGTTGAATTTCAACACATCCACTGAGTGTGCTCAGGGACAACTCATGTTGTGTTCATTTCAACACAGCAAATGTGTAAATCATTTCTACACACCAGCTGTGTTACACGGCTTAACACATACATGTGTGATTTTAACACATTGTGTGTACATCCTGTGTAGCCCAGATTAACAAATGTGTGTTTGTGTGTGTGTTTCTGTGTGTCTGGAGGAGTTTTCCTCATAACGTGAAATTGACTAGATCTCAACTAAATGTCTGCGAGGGTCGGGACATTGGGACAGGGTGGGGGGGGGGGGGTTCAGTATTTGGCAGGGCCCTCTGGATCTCACTCCTTAACTCTGCTCTCCCTCCGACCCCGAGGAGCCCACACTTAAGCCCCGCCCCCGAGTTCAAAGCCCTCTTCTGACTTTTAAAGTGTCGGGCCCCTGGTGTCGCAGAAAAAAAATAAAATGATATAGCACTTTTAAAACAAGGTTTACAAAGTGCTCTACAGATAAAGAAAGCATAAACACAGCTGAAATGGCAAACAAAAAAGACCATACCATAAAAGCATTGAATACAAGTAAAACCAAACAAATAGGCAATTGAAATAAAAACATAAAAGGACAACATCACTTAAAAGCAGTTCTATAAAAGTGGATTTTAAGAAGTTATTGATTCTGCCAGCCTTATTTCCTCTGGTAGGTTGTTCCAAAGTCGAGGGGCCCTGGTGGAAAAAGCACGGTCGGCCTTCGGTGTAAGCCTCGACTCGGAGGATCTAAGGCTGCGAGGTGGCTTATACGGCGTTAACATTTCACTAATGTAATCCGGGCCAGACCCAGGCGGGCCTTAAAAGTGATCAATAAAATCAATTCTAAAACCAACTGGGAGCCAGTGGAGAGAGGCCAGAACTGGAGTAATGTGTTGTCGTCTGTTAAAACCAGTAAGAAGCCTAGCTGCTGCATTTTGGACCAGTTGGAGGCGGGAGATAGAAGCGAAACTTTGACATTGCCTAACAGAACTTTGAGTGTGAAGCTAATGGGGAGGAGGAAACTCTACTAAATATAGGAGGAGCAAAAAGGACAGAGTTCTGTGACATCATTATGATGTCAGAGCGTAAAATTAACGAGCAGGAAACTAACCTAAATATAGGAACAGCAAGTAAGCAGGGGGCTCACCAATTCCACTTTGGCCACAGTACAAAGTAACCCACCTCAATATTGGGGGAGAAAGAAATTCCCTCGTCTTTACAAAGGCAGAGGCAGATTATGCAACAGGCCCGTGGGCAAATATTTACAGAAAGCCCACCACCTTTCCTATAGAGACAGATATAAAGTATTTAAGCCATTTATGGGCAAGTTTGTCTCTTTAAACATAGGATGACAAATCAGCATTATAAAGACATGCTGGGCACCACAGAGGGAAGAGAAGGCAAAGATACAAATTAAATATTTATTTAAAAACACCAGACATTGATCCCAGAACTACTGCTGCACCTATTGGGAAGAAGACAGAACAAAGTTAGAAACCATATTCAAGGTTAGAGAACAGCAAGATGTAATGAAGCACTCACCTGCTACCGCCCACGGGCCTGAACCTCTTCCAACTGGACCGGACGGACTCTCAGGACCTGTGGCTTGAATGATGCAGAGGGCCGCTGAGGGGCCACATAGGCCGGATGCAGAGGAGGAGCAAGGCCCTTGGGGCAGTAGAGGCAGGCTTCAGAGGAGCAAGGGGCTCTGGGGGCCACGGGCTGGCTTCAGAACAGCAGGGGCTGCTGGGCCACGTAGGCCTGCTGCGGCTTCCCGACACTCACTTCCTTCTGGTCAGCAGGTTCTTTCAGCCGTCTGATAGCGAAGCCTCCAAAGCTCTGAGGGATGTTGTAGGTTCTGGACCGAGCGAACCCCTGACCCGAGGTCCCCGTACTGCTGGTCCAGGAGGAAAGGAGGTTACTCACACTCACAGGAACCAGCTGACTTGGGTTCACAGCCCAGGTCTGGCTGGGTTTGGGTCTACGACGTGAAGACACTCTCCTAGCAGCGACACTGGCTGAGGTCTTGGTCCGAACAGGGATTCTTCGGGACGCAGCAGCACCTGCTCTCGACTGGCTGGAAGACTTCGGAGAAGAACCTTCCCTCCCAGAGGAGGCTGGTGTTTGAGGAGCAGCTGAAGACTTGAAGCTTCCTGGAGGACTCTGAAGAGAAGCAGGACTGCTGGACCGATAGCTGCTCCTACTCGGTGTTCCCTGCTGAACTGGCCGAGTTCTCTTCTCGCTAATCAGAGTTTTATCGTACTTGCTGAGAGAACTGCCACCAGCGATAGAACCAGAAAAGGCCAACGGCTTCTTCTTGGGCATCTTTTGAACATGTCCCTGACTCCACTTGGTCGGTTGCCAGTTGGGCTTTGACTCAGAGCTGCTCTGCACCAACTTGCCTGAAGCAAAGACACTTTTAGCCGCTGTGAACCAGTTTGTGTGGAGCGGCTACTGGGAAATCTCTGGCTATAACCACCACTAACTTCAGGGACTGTGTTGAAGCTACTGCTCTGGGCTGAGCCAGGAGAACCAGAGGCCTGTCTGAGTTGATTCTGGGGAGAGCTGCCACCAAGTCCACCCCTCTGCCGATAGGAGCCAACATGCGTGTTGCCGTTTTGTCCCCGAGCTGCAAGAGAAACAAAGTTTAAATCTACAGCTAGTAAAATCACACCGATACCAGAGACATGAGTGTGTTGCTCACCTTGTGTAGCCCACAAACAACGCACATGCTCTGCCTGAACGAAGCAAATGAGCAAGATCCTGCAGACACATGAGGAAACCCAGTTTCAAATATTATAGATTGAAAAACACTGAAAGAAGCTTCAAACATACCCCAAATGAACTCCACAAGCCATCTCTGTGTTCTAATGCAAGCAGCTTGTCCACAGCACTAGTGACCCAACTGCCCTGAAGCTGCTCTGTGAGTTTGAGCAGCAGACAGGGAGCATTTATATCAACCTGCACCCAATCACTGCTTCATGTGTCTCCTGAAGCACCTGAGAGTCAATCAACCAATCAATCCAGGAGGCTGCAGTACCACAGTGGTCCACACCGGAGACACTTGAAGCATTGATTTGGTGCAGGTTACACACAAATGATACCCGTCTTCTTCTTTAGAAAAGTGCTTACGTTTTCATATTGAGTTCCGAGGAAAATAACACTAATTGTTTTTTCAACCAGGGTCAGTGTTGTGTCCCTTATTGTTTAGCTTGTATATCAATGATCTCCCTGAACAATGTGAAGATGTCAGACTTCAAATGTATGCAGAAGACAATGTTGTCTACACACACCACAAAACTAATTAAAAAAACTAATTTAAAAAAAAGTTAACACTTCCATCAGAAAGGATCACACACTGGCTTAATGAATCATGTCTGATTTTAAATGTCAAGAAGACTAAAGCTGTGTTTTTGAAAAAAGGCAAAACTCCTGTTTTAATTCAGTTTATTCTGTATAACCCATTCTCACAAATTACAAATGTGCCTCAGAGTGCTTTACATTATGTACACAGACGTTCCTGTCCATTGACCTCACATCGGATCAGGAACAACTCCCTAACGTGAAAAACCTTTGTCGGAGGGAAACAATGGAAGAAACCTTCAGGAGAGCATTAGAGGAGGATCCCTCTCCAAGATGGACAGAACAATAGACGTCATGTGTACAGAAGGACAGAGTTAGAGTTAAAACTAATTTGATGAATATGACAGCATATGGATAGTTGGTAGTAGGCATGGACCACGATCCAGACCTCCATGATCCATCAGACGGATTGAGGTAGGAGGAGTGGGCGGAGTCTCAACAGGGCCAAGGCATCAGACTCAGCTAGGGTCAATATGAGACGTGAAGTCAAAAGGACTCCGGGGAGAAAGCAGAGTTAATGTGCAATGGAGGTGCAAATTCATCCATAAGGAGAAAGAGAACAGAGGTCAGTGTGTGTAGGTTGAACACAGGACTTTCACTCAGGAGACCAGCGCTTGTCTCTCTTTAAAGTCCAAAGTCAATGTTGACTTGTTTGTATTACGTAGTTTGGCCCTGTTTCAGACAGCTGTTTTCAGTGGAAAGAGCTCTGATAAAACATTTGTAACATACCGCCAAACGATAGCTGGTGAACATATTGAAGCATTAGGGGCTAAAGAGCCAGCTATTGTTCTCTTTTGGAGAGTAGAATGAATATTTGCCAATAAATGTATAGGATGCTATTATTACCTTTGCATTAAAAATGCGGAAGGTAATGTTTTGATCGCCGCGTATTTGTATGTGTGTTTGTGTGTGTTATTCGCGTAATTATAATACGGGTAGATGAAATCAAGCATTCTGATTGGTTGAGAGTGAGTCACGGGGTGTGGTATATTCAGCCCATAATGTACAGTACGGCCTGTTTACAGGGGCGCGTTTCATATCAATGCGCACTAAAACTCATGTTTAGCTTTTGCGCGACCGTTAGTTGTCATTTCAAATAAATCCTGCGGCTCCCTGCAAAGCTACTGGGCACCACATCTCATTGAAAGACAGCGTTGGAGTGAAATCCTTAATATCCAGCTGGTGACGGCACTTCAACACGGAGCCACCCGCAAAGAGAGAAGAGGAGGCGATGTCATCAGAGACGAAGAGGACATGAGAAACGTTTTCCACGGATGATTAATGGAGATATCCAGATCAACATAAGTTAAACCAGGGCTCTCAAGTTTTGAAGACAGGCAAGCGTGACATCACATGACCAGCGACAGGAAAGTGACCCACGGCGAGCGTTGGGACGGGGGTCTGAGCTGGACTCCTCCACACAGAGCGGCTCATGTTGGCGCCCCGGCACATTAAAACATTAAATAGACGAGAGTTTTTTTAAGCGTGAGAAATATGAGTTAAGACCGAAACGCTCAATGCGTCAGACTTGACAGCCCTGATAAGTAAGTCTATCGAGTCCCAAGTCGCCAGAATTAGTTTAGTAAACAGCATGTGTAGCTAACATAGACCCAGTGCCTACGAAACATTTAATAAATATTATTTTATTGAAAGTGTCCCATTGTCATTGTTGTTATTTTAAAGGCAACTTTCATCAAATCAGCAATTTGAATTAATGAGATGTTGTGAGAACTAGCTAACTATCTCCCCTCCTTTAGCTAGGCTAACGAATGTAAACAATGCTGTTTGTCCGTTAGCCACACGGACGGGGCTACTTTCACACGGAGGGGACTATTTTCTCTCGGCTACTGAAATGCGATGCATAACTTTGGTTGGCAACAACTATTTTATGCTGAAAAGCAGCTTACTATTTATTTACTATTTATAATGTCTCTCGTGATCGAAGGTAAAGCAATAAGGGACTCGAGGCAGTACTTTATTCAAGGGTTGCCGGCCCCCCGCTACGCGCCGGGCCTAACAACACCCTTGAACACGTACTTTATTGACGTCAAAGTACTGCCTCGAGTCCCTTATTGCTTAAGTAAAAAAGTATTAAACCGAATTGCATGAAATTTGGTGGGATGATTGGTTATTATCCGGGGAACATTAGATTAGATTTTGGGATCGATCGGGTCAAAGGTTAGGTTGTTTGCCCTTGATCTTGTCATCACTGAATACAAACAGGTTTTCTGGTGGAAATCCCCTCTTGTCACTGCCTTTGATCTCGCGCCGAACCAGAGTCTATAAGAGGTTATTTCCAGCAGTAATTTGGTCTGTGAGTCTCACAGAAGCCCCTCCCAATACTGGAGGCGGTGTATGCAAAAAACAGCTTTGATCTGGGAATCGCCTGCACCCCGATAGCGGAGAAGGGGAGGCCTGTGAGATTCACAGACTGGGTGGGTGGGAAGGCGATTCTCAGATTCATCTGGGAATCGCCAAGGTCATTAGATCAAAGAGGAACAAAAACTAAATGAATTTCTTACATAAAGAAAGCAATGTCTATGTAATGTCATGAAAGGTCAAACTTTTCTTTTTACCATAGCGCGGTCATTTTGTATCCAATTGGCATGAAACTAATGCCAAAATGTTCATAATTCAATGCCCGATCTTGTGATTTGCGAAGGAATGCGCTCTATCCAGTGCCCGTTCTAGTTAACTCTTTGTTGGTCTTATAAACCCATCATAATGTTAATAAGGATCTATTGAGGACTTATTAGGGTCATATTACCTAAATAACGTTTATTACAATCAAACAGCTTATTGTAGTAGTTACCTTTTATTAGATATTTTATATTATTTTGACAGGAAACAAACCGTGGTCATTAAATTGTGCCGGCACCAAGGACACAATGCCATTGGAAAAACATGGTGGACACCAATTATATGTACCAATTTATTTATATATTTATACTATTTAGAATAATAGATCATTATAATATAATAATTATAATATTATCATATTTACCAATTATAATTGTATTTAATTTTGATTATCTCTTATCATTACTAATGTGCACCTGATGCTGTGATCCTGTGGGACTAATAAAGGAATATCTAATCTAATCTAATTCCCAGGTTTAACACAAATGGTAATCACAGGGAGGTCAGTGTGTGTAGGTTGAACACAGGACTTCACCAGGAGACCAGCGCTTGTCTCTCTTTAAAGTCCAAAGTCAATGTTGACTTGTTTATATAACGTAGTTTGGCCCTCAGACAGCTGTTTGTTTTGTGGAGAAAGCTCTGATAAACATTTGTAACATACCCGCCAAACGAGCTGGTGAACACAACATATTATTAGGGGGCAAGAGCCAGCCAGTTATTATTCTCTTTTGGAGAGTAGAATGAATATTTGCCAATAAATGTATAGGATGCTATTATTACCTTTGCATTGAAAATGCGGAAGGTAATGTTTTGAATAATGTTTTGAGTAATGTTTTGATCGCCGCGTATTTGTATGTGTGTGTGTGTGTGTGTGTGTGTATATTGGTGAGATTTTAACACATTATATATTCACTTTATATATTCTAAACTTTATATTAAGAGCGTTCAGGAACTGACTTTAAAATAATAAACACGTATTGGGTCTGAGGAGCGATTCCTCTCTCTCTCTCTCTCTCTCCCTTCCCCCCCTCACGTGTCTCATGCAGCATTTTAAGTGGGGTTACCCATTGTTTAGTTCACTCCTGAAACCTGGCATCTTTTAGCTTTCACAAGTGCATCAATAACATCCTGAGTGGCAGCCAACTTCAGGATGTCATTCAAGTGCTTGTGCGTGAGCCTTGAGCGCAGCTTTGTTTTATTGATGCTCATTACAGAGAACACTTGCTCACAAAGATATGTGGTTCCAAACATGCACAACACTTTTTCAGCAAGGGCTGTCAAGTTGGGGTAACGTGGCAAGAGATACTGATAAAATGTGTCCATGCAAGTTGTGGCAAATTTGCCCTTCAAATCTGAGTCACACTGCAAGTCTATTATTTCAAGTTGGATGTTGACGGGCAGATCAGAGGCATTCGCGGTGAATGGCGAGCAAAACACTTTGAAGTCTTTCTCCAGTTCTCAAAAAACTGAAAGCGTTGCTCAAACTCCCGCAATAGTCCCATTATTTTATCTTTCAAAGCGAGCACATTTATAAGAGTGGGCTTCAATAGTTTCCGTAGTGAAGTGGTTATCTTGTCCGCCTCACACGCGGAGGCAAGACGTGGATAGTGGGAACTCACTGACAGCCAATCAAATTGCAGTATTATCAACTCTGTCCAATGTCCTGAAAGCCATGTTTGGACAGGATTCAAGACTCAGAGGCCAAAGCCACACGTCAATGATGAAGAGCTGCTTATCAAGAAAAGAGTTTCCTACTTTGCTATTTTCTGAGTGTCACTTCATCCCTTTATTTATAACCTATATTTACTATATTAGTTTTCTTCTCGTGGAGATTTGAATTGAAATTACTTAAATTAAATACGTCTTTACTGTTCACTGTAATGATTCACATATTAATGACACGTAGACATTAGTCCATTAAAATATATTTATTCAAAACAGGGACAGTAAATATTGAACACACAGCCCATAGTGTAGGTCACACAAACAATAAAAACAGTAACATAAATATAATTTATCAAATAAAAGAATGTAATTATTAGAATAAGAAAAGATATCTACATGAGAAAACACTGCCCATCTCTTATTTTCTCTTGTCAAGGGCCCATCTGTTGTTTTCCGTCTCATAGAAGGCAGACGCCTGGAACTCTCTCCACGTCGCTCCCTCCTCCACGCCCTGGTCTCTTACAGGAGAATACTCTGGAGGACAGTAAACGTACTGCCTGCTACCCCAGGGAACCCGTGTGAATGAGGCCGGTTTGGGCCCTGCTTCAGTCCCACAGAAGAGACCCGAGCTTCAGCTCGTCTTCATCAGATGCTGCTGTGAAGGTCCTCTGGCTGACGTCATGGTGGAGCCAGGAGGCTGTGGAGGAGGACCGGTGGAGGCTACTGGCCTGGGGATGGCTCACCTGGTCAGATGAGAATAAAGATGAAATGAGTATGATTTAGGTGTGACTGTATTTTATCTTTTAAAATGTACACAACCAA